>JALIRR010007292.1:12500-21996 GCA_023091755.1 Montipora sp. Colony 1 RG-2022 | reverse complement strand
GGGGGTGATCAGGTGTGTGTGAGTGTCTGACCTGCCTTGGGCCTGCGATCCAATCAACAACCAGTCTCTGGTCAGCTGTCATTTTCAAAAAAACAGCTGACCTCGATAAGGTCTAACTTGAGCCCGCTATATAGTCACGTGATACTGGTCAGCAGATACCTTGTTTTGACAGGTGTCAATTGACCATAACATTGATGTCCAATATCAAAGATGTATACTGTAAACTAGTTAGTGTCAAATGTAGTATTGCCTCCTGGATGAGCTCTAAACTAAAAGCCCGTGATATGGTTACGTGTACTGGTCACATTGGCATACATGAAGGGGCGGACGGACGGACGGACGTTGATGACGTCATGGCTTTAAAACGAAATTTTCTCACATCGATGGGTTACCATATTTTCTTAACTATGGTGCTCCGCGCGTGGAGCTCCGCTATAATTTCATTATTTCCCTCATTACTATTTGGTGTTAATTTAACCTATCGGAGTGCAATCATCCAATAATGGTTAAATAATCAGCGCGAGTTCGACTGGTAATCACAAGTATGACTTCAGATCCAAATTGCATTACACGAAGTCAAATACCACCTTAGTACACCTGTTTTAAAACCGTATTGTGTTTTCCTTCAATATTGCTTTTTAATAATCCACTTCAGTAGATCCGTTTTCTTAAACGAGGAACTGGAAACGCTCTTACGATGGGCTAAGAAAATGATGCAAGATATCGAGCGATTCGTGAATAGATTGCACTGCTTAGTGCCAGTAAGTTTGCAAGGAACATCATGTATTTCAACACGGATGTAATAAATGATAAAACCCAAGCTAATTCAGATACATGCTTTGCAGGTTTTAGACATTTTTACTCGAGCCATGTATCTGGAGGTCTGGCAGTTTTCACCGTTTGTGCCAGCAGCTTATTGTTGCGCGTGTTTCACTGCCCGTGTTGTTGGAAAGTCTACAAGTATGAATGAAACAACTTGCTTACACTGTATTAAAAGAAGTACTGTTGAAATTGCCTTATTGTTGTGACAACATACTTTTTCTTGAGAAACAAAAACGAACAAGATGTTAAAGCAATGCACTCTATCCACCCACCCCACACCCCACTACTCCCCCCCCCCCCACGGGGCTTACACTTCTATGAGCACTGAAAAGAAATCATGAAAGCAACAAACAAAAAAAATAAAACAAAAAAAATCCAATGGAGTTAACGAATGCATCTAAATCGCCATTTTACTTTCCCAACTTCGGAAAATAGGTCTATTTTTTTCCCGAAGGGGTTGGTTTTTGCAACCTGGAAACGAGGTTGTTTTGTTGTTTGCGTCATTGTTTTTTTAAAACCCTCGTGGGGAAAGTCGCTTGTTCGTGCTTTGTAGATTGTCTGAAGACTCTCAGTATCCAAAGTTGCCTCTGCAATCGCCGGTCATCATACTTAGAAACTGTCTTCGAAGTGAAAATATGCATTCATAGAGTGTTCTTCGGTAGAACGGTTCAAAAAGAAATGTGCGGGTAAGACAATTGGCTGGTAAGTGGCACATTCACCTTTTGATTAAAAGTACTTCATTATGGGGCTTATGTAAGCTTACTTTAAGGAATCTCGCCCATCGAAAAAAAAAACTTGCGGTACCTAGCATTGCGTTGCATTGCATTGCTACATCTTGCTTGTCTAGTATGGCGCCAGTATTTTCAGTCTTACGAGTGCCAAATTGAATCAAAGAGATCGGAAAATTTTTGATGGCTTCGAAATTTTAGCAACCCTCTCTTCTGTCTTCCGTGGTTGGTCTGGTGCAACAGGTTTTTTTTATTCAGTCATAATTAGTCGACAGTTGTCTTGAAACCAGCGGAACAGCAGGAGGATCTATGGATCGATTTTGAAACAACAGTCGCTGGTTATAAATACTGTCATTTCTACATGTGATAATTTATTACAGTGGACTTCCAGTAATTTTGAATCTTCATTAGAATTTGGAGTTGAGAAGAAATGACAGGAAATGAAGGAAAATGGTATTTACTGTCTTTGTATTCACTCACTTCAGTTGTAGGGAATTTGAGCATAATTGTGGCATTAGTATTTGGACAGGGCCCAATTAATAAAATAGGGATTCTTCGTTGGTCTCAAAATTGCAATAGGGCGCTACTGCGCATGTGTCAAGTGTGAGCAAAGACTTTTGAGCCGATTACTGTATCTGTCAGATCATGGCCGCGACAAAGTTTTAACTTCTGTTAAATGGTATGGATGTGTAGTAATATTCATAAACAACAAAGTGATTTACATTGCATTAACTCTTTGTAAAAATGCATGCAAAGTAGATTGTGACGTCAAATCAGGAATAGACCCACTCCCCTTCTGACTCGGTCGTGAACAAAAGATGCTTGGATTTTCGCAACTTTCGTAGCCTATAAAATGCCAGGATTTGTTAGAAAAATGAAAAAATGGACGCAATGCATTTCGAACAGTTGGAAAGATTCATTTTTGGGGTTAGGTGCACTTTAAGTTGGCTCGAAATGTGGTGGGTTGTGATTGAACCGATTTATGGACAAAATTTAAAACCTGTGCTGTTTTCTAGTTGAGCAACATGTGAAATATGGCAATGTGTTGATACGTTGTAAGCAATAATGTGCACCATTTTATCGCAAGGGACAATAATGTGATCAGTTTGTTATGATGGCAGAGATGACCCTGTGAGTATGACTGTTAGTTTTTCTGTACGTTGTTCTCAGTTACTTAGAAACATTGGGTAGTTCTGCATCATCATCGAAGGTTACAATTATTCTTTTGCAGTACTCTTGTCTACGTAGTCATTTTTTCAGGTAAAGATAAAGATAGATCTCATGTTTGCTAACAAATGTTTGCTAACAAATATTGAGCGAGTGAGTAGTAGTCAAATATATGATGAATTGAGGCAGCGTTTACACGAACACGGTTTCATTTGTAACCGTATTGAGATCGATGTGGTTGCACCTTCAGTTTACATGACACTGATGGAGACTGTTATCAAAACTGCGTTGATTGGAAAACCGCTCCCAAAAGTGGAGCGTTTTGCAAAACGACGCAGTTTCATCAAACTTTTTGCGAGGTTCATTTAAAACTAATGTAAGTAAAAGACAAATTGAACATTTACTTATCAGTTAGTGATCATCTTTAGATTTTTTAAAAAATTTTTTCTACGTGCCATATTTGTATTGCCCTTCAGAGCTTCCGTTTTTCTTTCTACAAATCTTTGGTGTAAACAGGGAAACCACATGGATTTGAATACGGTTATTATTTTGGCGTGACATTTGCATTGTTTAATTCAAAATAATGAAATTTAGCACATAGTGCAGGGCTACAGTACCGCCTGGAAGTATTGACCCCTCGGGACGTGGCAATACCTCATCTTTGCCACAGGTAGTGGTTGCGCGGCACCGAGGTATGCCAATTTTTTTCCCTCGGTAAAACCGAGGTGCAATTTGCCGCGGGAAATTTGCCGCGAGAGATAAGACGAGGCTTGCCACAGGAAAGAGCAATGATCTGTTGCTCTTGTGAAATAAGCGGAAGACTGTCAAATTTTAGATTTCATGGTGTGAAGAATCAATTCTTAAAGCAAGAAATTGTAATCAAATGAGAAAGGTCGGATTTCCGTGAGGACTCAAATTTTATTATCTTTACATAATGTAAAACCAAAGACTTCCTTACTGTATAGATACAAAGAATCTGTTATTAACTACAGTGTAAGCGACAGCTGTGTTATCCAACCAACGAAACACTTGTTGTTATCCAGGCTGTAACACTGTATGTGTGCGTGAGAAATTAAATTTGTTTGGTTTCGAAAAAGGTTCGATTGTGTCTGTTTTCGTCCAAGGCTGATCTTATTTTATTTGGAGACTTGAAATTCAAACTTGCTTGATTGTCTTCGTTTTATCATCGCCGTTTTGGTGAAAAGCAAGTATTCCTTTCACATATTATCGTTAAATTTGTCAAATTTCAATTTTAATTGATACATTCTTGCGAGGCATCAGAGCCTTTGTCTGTGCTATTTTGAGACCAGACGTACTGACGAATAATTTAAGAATGGTTTCTCTTTTCGTCGCTTTCACAGCAATAAATTGTCATGTGTAATCATAGCAATTGTAGCATGTTGACTGCGCATGGAAAACAAATTTAGGAATAGACTGTGATTAGTTGAGAAATGAATTATCTGAACGCTCATTGTTTGCATACGAATTATAAAGACGCAAAACCAGCAAGTGAAACAAACTGGGGAAATTTTGAAATTTCGCCTTAAGAACGACGTAATTCTTAACTTGACATAGTCTGATGTTCGAACCATCTTTGCTCCCGTGCTTACATTGCACTTTCACAAGTAACTCTGTTGGCAGCCGGCCATCACTCGTGATGAATTTGCATAAGCCACGCCGCTGTGCACCAACGATCAAATGTTAACCAGAGCATGAAAACAATCTTTTCAGTTGAGATCAAATAATTTTCTACTAGTTCAGGGGTTTGATATCCTGGGTTGTTTCCTTGGAATGTTTTTCTTTTTGTAATTTGTTACTGTAAACAACTTGGAAAGTAATACTGCAGTAGTAAACTGGAAGAATAATGTTAACAAACGGGTTGGTCACACAAGGTTTTGGATATATTGAATGCGTTTTGTAAATTCTCCATGACCAGCAACCCGACATTTCAGTCAATTGAAAGTGAATCTGCAATAGTAACGTTTTGGACAGTGATTAGCGACATTGTCTATTCGCAAGAGCCGGTCACCCAGACCCTAGACATGTAAGCTTACAGTTTTGTATATATTGTCAAAACCCTCTCCAGCTGCAGGATATCGAGATAATAAATGTATGTTCCGTGCGCTTAGCTGCAAAAAATAAGTAGACATATTCTCCCATATAAATCGATTCATCGAACCTTCGAATGAACAGTCCACAAGAAGTCTTCGAAATAATCACTGCCATCAAAATATGTCGCAAAGAAGGTTTCAAATGTGGTCAGAATCTGTCTACGGATATTCTCTTTGCATGTAAAAGGAAAATAAAGCCAACCAAGGTCCATGACTAGCGGCTATGATCCTCTTGGTGTTCGCAATTTTCAACCGAAACTTGTTTAATTCCTGTTCTTCAGTGGGATTTTAACATTATAATCTAGTTTATCGAAACGCAAAGTCAACAAGAAACCCTTTACAACTCTACTGCGGAATTTTAATTACCGAGGGTTTACCTTGGTTGACTTTCCCACGGCAACTTTGGAGTTTTCGCCGTAAATTTCCCTTGACAGAAAATCGGCCTACTGTGGGAATAGCGAGGGAAAGTCGTGACAGGGTGACACAGCAATGATGCGGTAAAGGGGTCAATACTTCTAGGCGGTATTGTAGTTTGATTTCAAGTGCATCGAGCCTCGATCCTCGACTCAATTCTCAACCCTCGATTTCGGTGAGGATTGATTCGAGACTGTCAACTTGCTTTTGCACGGTACAAATTTTGTGCATCATCACCAAAATTTAACTGTACCCATAGCTAGTCAACCAAGGACAAAGAAGAAAAAGGTGAAAGTGAAATAAATGTACACCTTTAACTGAATTGATATCTCTTCAAGTGAAGTTTATAATTGGAAAAATAATCATGTTGGATTTCTTAGGTGTGAGTAGTAAATTGCACATCCAGTTCAACTGGAAATGTCATGCTAGGGATGAATACACGGTAAACAAAATAACCTTACATGTACTTAACACGTGGGATTTTGTAACCATTTGTGTATAGTATCTAAGACACTGATGGGACGACAAAGAAAATATTTTTGAGAACTCAAACATTTCGGGCATTACTAAACACAGAAACGGAACGGAATGGAATGGAATACACCGGAATAAACTGGAATGAGACGGAATAACACCAGAATGAAACGAAATGAACAAGAATGGTACTGGAATATACCGAAACAACCCAGAATGACACCGGAATGAGGTGGAATGACACCCAAATAAAGCGGAATATACCGGAATGAACCTGAAAATGCCAAAATTTTGTGTTTTAGTTAGGGCCGACCGATTTTCCGTTGTTTCAGTCAGCTTTTGTTGTGTCCAGTGATTCCCTAAGGGAATTGCATGTGTTTTTGCCTTTTGTAACATTTGGAACCCCTCAATTACGAGAAAATGAATAATTATTTGTTGTGGAAGTAAGTTGTTTTTTTTCATGAACAAATACAGTAGCAAGAGAAATAGAGTGTTATTCTAATTGTTTTTATCTATAGATCTTGGAGGCAGCTTTCACTGTGCGAGTCAGAAAACCCGTGAACATTTTTATTTCATTCTGACAGGTCAATTGTAAATTGACCAACCACAAACTAATTACCATTGTTGCTTCCTTGCTTCCCACGACCCACACGTGATGGAGATAGTTAGAAATAGATTCGTTTAAACGGCCGGAAGACTCTTTTTCTCTTCCCGATTGTTAGCAATAATACCATTGAACCTGAACGCAGTGTTTCCTTGTTTAAAGAAAAAAGTCAGAAGCACAGAAAAAAGATCGATCGATCGAGGCCTTGTTACTTCCCCTTTAATGTAAACTGTTTTTTTTCTGTCAGTCTCTCTATTCTGCAACACTTATTTATTTACAGTCTAGAATGATAAAAAATTACTTTTTGTTCCTTGTCATCCTGGTCCACACTAATCAGCTTGATTCTGTTGTCATTCCGCCTCATTCCGGTACCATTCTTGTTTATTCCGTCTCATTCCGGTGTCATTTGGTTTTATTCCAGAGTCATTTCGCCTTGTTCCGGCATATTCTGGTTTATTCCAGTATATTCCACTTTATTTGTATGTCATTCTGGCTCGTTTCGGTATATTCTGGTACCATTCTTGTTCATTCCGGTGTCATTCGGCCTCATTGCGGCGTATTCCTGTTTATTCCCAAGTTTATTCCCAAGTTTACAAACGTTTGAATAGCATCTTTTTTAATATTAGATTATAGATCAGGATGTATAGTGTGAGAAGACTAATGCCAAGCATCTGGGGGAAGAATAAAACTACCAATTTTTTGACCCAAAAGTATTTTAAAACATTTAGCACTTGCTACACCAGTAGCTGCAAAAACACAAAATAATGGGGTAAAGAAAACTTTTGCTGGCCTTGAGTTAAGTAGATTGATGAATGCAGATTGCCTTATAGATGTTCCCGCCAATTGTTTATTGGCATCTTTGATGCACAGGTTGCACACTCCATATATTGTCACGTGCAACTATTCATGGTTGACAAACCATAGAGGTAAACAAACATGTTGCGCAAAGAAACAGCATTAAAAGAAGGAAAGGGGGAAATTTCTCTCCGCTATACTGCTTGGAAAACATGTTGATCCCCACAGATCATTCGCACCAAGAGATTTTTAGATTTAACTTACTTGACCCTCTCAATACACCAAAAAAATTTCATTTAATTTGCATCTTTTTGCCGAAATATTGGGCTCAAAAACATGGGTGTGGCTTACAGTATTCATGTATACAAGACCATTGCTTTCAGAGGGAGTAAACTTGCTCGTATGGGGTCACAATTAACACTAAAACCTTCATTAAAAAGATTAAACATATCCTTCAACCAATCGCTGCAACACTGATCTCTCCACCACGAGCGAGAAAATAACACTATTCGGGAGAACACACAAGGCAAATGGCTGACTGTTTTGTTGCCCTTCGTTACCGGTACTTGCGTGGCATGTTTGGCGATGGGGTTGTTAAACTCTTGTTTAGTGATATGCTTTTCTTCGACCATGGCTTCCATATGTCTTTATAAGTTAACATGACATACACGCACAGCTGATGTTAATGTTGTTTCTAATCTTGGTGAACAATGTGGCTCGGTCCAGTCTTCCTTCTGACTGAATGGTTACTAAGGAAAAATTTTGTATCGTTCCTTGAGCATTATTTCCGGTCATATTTTGTTTTTGCTTCAACTTTGGGCTTTAACAGTAAAGACAAGTATTGTCAGTCCCAAGAATTAGGGAAATCAATTAAAGATAAGCTTTTAAAACATATTTTAAGAGTTTATTACAAATGTAACTTCTTAAGGACGTTCACGCCCAAAACGTTCCCACGTACAGATTTTTGTTAAACTTGCCACGCAGAAAGGTAATGATGTACTTTTGCCAAAAGGGCAAAAAAAATGGGGGGTCACCGTGCCCGTTTTCGAGATCTTGAGGTGCATTTTTAGAAGGTTGCGTAACTTTGTCTTTAAGACAATCTTAGCTTACAACTGTCAGCAATAAAAAAGCTACATGAGTGAAATTTAGATCAGGTAAACGTACTCAGTTCAACATAACTAATATAACTAAATTAACCTTTGCAACTGATGTCTTTTTCTGAGGTGAAATAGACCTTGAAAAACGATACATATTAGTCTAAGAAAGAAAACTTCGGTCGCACGAGAGCATAAAAGGCCAAATATTTGTAACTTCTCACGTACAGATTTTTTTTGTTTTTTGTTAAAATGAACAAAATCAAGAAAGGAAGTGATCTACGGAAGGAAAAATGGGGGTCACCGAGCATTCCAGAGAGTAAAATCGCTGCAAAGTTCTCAAAGCGATTGTCTATTCGCACTGTCACGCCATTGCGTGACATTACCGAGAAGACCTGGGTCCATAGCTATCCCATGATGCCACATACTTTCATGTCCCATTCTTGTGGAAGATTTTTGCGCCTTTAGCGTTGATCTCCAACATTCTCCAGACATTCTAGGTATATAAATATGCTTGCTTCTTACATTCTAGCCCCGATAAATGCTACAGACGCATTTATTTTCTTGGTATTGGCTAAGCAGCTGTATAAAGTTTGGAGGAAGACTACAGTCTCGTTCACAAATGTTGTAACACAGACAGCAATTTGCCCCCTCTCCCCATTGAATGTTGATGTTTATGGGTTCGAGTGCAGAATCCAACCGGTAAACACAACATTGAAGGAAGGCAGGAGGAGGGATATGCTATTAATAGCTTGGATGCCCTTCCCTTGCTGTTCTAGCAAAGTGTTACAACTATTTATGACCTAAGCTGTAGCAAGACAGAAACTACATGTAATTCAACTGTTCGAGTTCAAGCACATCCAACAACTTGTGAGCTGTGTATCGTGGAGTAGAAATCCACGTTAAAGTCCCAGTGCTTGTGCAATGGGAGGCACGATGGCCTCGTGGTTAGTGTGCTCGACTCTGGAGCGAGTGGTCCGGGTTCTGGTCCTGGCCGGGGACATTGTGTTGTGTTCTTGGGCAAGACACTTTACTCCCACGGTGCCTCTCTTCACCCAGGTGTATAAATGGGTACCTGTGTAATGCTGGGGGTAACCCTGCGATGGACTAGCATCCCATCCAGGGAAGAGTTAAAAATACTCCTAGTCGCTTAATGCTGCGGAAACCGGGTATAAGCACCAGCGTGTTGGGTCATTGGCTTGGAAAGTGCTTACCTTTACTTATTACGTTTGTGTAGAATCTTATGAGTGCTTACTGTATGTGTGGGATGAATATATGGCTGAACAT
>JALIRR010007292.1:0-2500 GCA_023091755.1 Montipora sp. Colony 1 RG-2022 | reverse complement strand
TTCAAACCAAGATCAGTGTACAATTGTAGGTTTCTGTAATGAAGAACATACTTTTCTTTATTGTTTAATGTAGGTATAAGTTTATGAACTAAACCAGTTGATACATTGAATTTATTGGCTATTTCTTGACAATAATTAGAAAGATGCAAATCATGTAGTTCTTTTGGATATGCTAGGTCTACTTCTAGTATTAAACCTTTCTTGCTGTCTTCTTTATATTTGGCTAAGTCTATATTGTCTATTTGTTTTTCTGTCATCCATTTAAAACCACCAGTTGGAAGGTATTGACTCATTGCCCAACCATACAGATTGTTAGCATCAAGATACATTATATACTTTGAGGGCGCCTTTTCATCATATGTTTTCATGTATTTATTATTTGCTTTTCCATATCGGTTGGCAATGTAACTTATACCACCACGCATGCCTTTTTCAATGAATTGAAACATATCAATATCAGTCATAAGCTCTAATTTAATGTCAGTCATCTTTAACATAGCATCCCATGAAAGCCCTGGAGATGTGAAATAATGACATGGATCAAGTTTATAGTATTGCAGACAGGTCTTTCGAAAGTTTTCGAATACATCAGCTAACAGAAGGATGTCTGATTTAAGATATAAGTCATGATACTCACCCATATTTTTGAGAGAGAATGTATTCCACACATTCTGGGCATGTGTATAGTCTTCATCTCTTATATGTTCATCATTCAATATACTGTAAAATTCTTCTTTTGGTGGTAGCTTTTCATTGAATTTATCAAAGCTATCCATGAAGTCGTATGGATATACTCCTTTTTGAGACATTAAATCAAGCTTTTTACCTTTGAATTTTTGAGAAGTATATATTAATGCTTCTTTTGGTAGGTTGCTCACCAGTTTATCAAGACTTGAGCTCATAAATTGAAAACTATCAATAAAGGTCAGATGATTACCAAGCATGAAAGCCATATACTTTTCCATGTTGTTTGGTATGGCATTGATATTCATTTGACACATAACTGGTATTTTCTCAGTCAATCTGAAATTTAGATTACAATCTTGATGTGAGGATCCTCTGTACTGACCAGTCACATGGCAGTGATCTGTTACTCTTACATGAGTTTTTTTGTATTCTTTCTCACATATATGGCATTTATCAGCTTTTTGAAATTTCTCTTCATCATCTTCAGTCAAAGTTTCTCATCGAATGGAAATGGAATCATTGATGTTTTTTTCACTGTGGTGACTTGCCCGGTGCCTGCCAAAAAGTTAAAAGTTATCCTGAAAATTGGTAAGTAAGCTCTTCATACTTCATAGGGTAATTATGATTTCTCAGAGACAACAATACTTAATGTAAAAAAAAAAACCTTTGTGTTATCCGAGCTTTTTATTGTTGTATAATGATCTCTAAAGTAATATATCCCCTATTTTTTTTCAAATTCCACAATTCCTCTTTGTTTTCTTAAAGCGCGTATAAAAAGGAAGTTAAGTAACTTTGCATTAAAAACCAAATAGACTCTCTATAATTTGCAATATAACAGCAAAGAAACTAAATCAAAGAAAGCCTACTCACAATTAAAAAGTGGTACCACCCCTTGCTAAGTTCTGCTTTTTTCGGTGGGTCATGAACGGCGCAAAAATACTGTGGAATTAGGATGCGCCGTCTGTGGAAGCGCTTACATTCTTTCTGATTGACTATGTGATCAGTTTCTGAGACTCTAAGCACATTGCAAAAGTGGTTGAATGGCCTGTTTCTCAACAAATAAGTCGTTTGCATGGTAAATCAACAATTGGTCATTTTAGACAAGTGGTAGAGAATACCGAGTAGGAAAAAACGACTTTGACGTTGCTGTTTACAGTTCTTTTATGTTATGAAGATAAAGTGCGGAAATTAAAATTATTTTTACCTTGGTGCGATTGTTTTTTTTTTTACTCAGTTTGATAATTTAAACATATCAAGTTTCTTACTTGGTTACAAGAGAAAGGGGAATTTAACAGGGGTGGAAATGAGTTTCTTAGATCGGTGTAAAGTATCTTTTGTTTTACTCCCCAAAGCCTTCAAACTAGGTTAAAATTTGATTAAAAAGAGGTCATTTTAATGTGATTAAAAGATAGCTGGTGAAGCGGTCCAGTTTTCTCATTCAGTCTGTAGTGACCCCCAACAAGCACTCACAGCTATCTAAGCAAAGCATGACGATAGCTGCCATGGAGTAATAACTGTTCCCATAGACGACGGTTGCTCTATAACCAAAGACAAGGATGGAAATAATTGCATTTAGAAAAAATACACAGGCGATTTTACAAAATCGCACCCTCTCATTGGCTTGCTATCTCGGATTATCAGCCGATAATCACCTGGACGGACAAAATGGCTGCCAGTAGTCGTTTTGCCACTGTAAGTGAAAACGATTTCGCGTTGAAATTTCTTTTTTCTTCTTTTTGCAATAATCACCTGTGCATTTATACTAAAACAATTATTCGCCTCAGGCTCAGTGATTATCGGTGAATATTCACCT
>JALIRR010007291.1:12500-22001 GCA_023091755.1 Montipora sp. Colony 1 RG-2022 | reverse complement strand
TTCATGTTAGTATTATAAGTTTTCATATAAGTGAGGGGGAGATGTAGTCAACCGGAAGCGGAAGTTACGAGTATTCCGTATATTATGGGATAGGTAAGCAGAAAGGAGAGCGAGATAGCGAAGCAAGAATAAATACATGTTGTTGTTATGAACACGAGTTCTTGTCCTTTAATCGGATAGACACCACACTAATCAGTGTGACAAAAAAAGTAGTGCGACATTTTGAAAGTTAAAATAACTAATACTAGATGCTTCTGTGAAGCATACACTGGCTTGCCTGTGGTACATGCTACAGAAAATCAGAAGGCACTGAATTGTGTGGTATTGAAATACAGCATTCCAGTCTCTGAAGAATAACAAATAAAAGAGAAGCGAGAAACATTGGCTTCTGGGCTGGCATGTTGATAATTTTGAAGTTCCCTCACAACTTCTTTTCACCACAAGTGTGCCCTATGAGCATCCGAAAACTTTGTAATACTAAACTTCACTGAAGTCAAGCCCTGTTTCGCGGGGTTAGTGTTGGGATGGGAGACCAAAACAATAAACCCCTCATAAAAAACAGAAACATCTGATCGAAAATACTATTAACGCTAACAAATGCGAACTCAGCAAGGTACAGATTCTGTTAGCTTGCTTTATGCAAAACAAATATTGATGAAAAAGCAAGTAAATATTGATACACAGTTTTCAGAAAGAGCAGAAGGAAGTTTCCCGGACGGTCGATCGAGAATAAAATATTTACGACATGAAAACAACATTAATTTTGAACCGTGAATATAGAATATAAAAAGTTACGATCAGCGACAAACATTTTGGGAGATTTTTGCTACGTTCAAGTAAATTGCAAAATCGAAAGTGACATGGCCGGAATTCAGCGGGCGCCGTGATTAAGTTACCGCGGCATGTTTACTCGCCAAACAGTGAAGCATCTGTGTCAAATGATGGCAAGATACCGGGTTTTTGTAAGTTTCTTTTTCTGTCAAGTGTTATAAAGTTTGACAATGAAAGGAGCGAAGTCAAAACAAAGATCACAATCGTCCAACTCTTGTTTATGCAAAGTCAAAATTAATTTTACTCTCCAAGACGCGTACGACGTTATTTATCACCAGGTAATTCCATCATTCTGGAAATAGCAGCTACTTTATTATTCATCTGCGTCACAAGTTTTCACTGATTTTGGGGCCTCATTTTGTTGTAACTCAAGCACGCTTCCGACGGGCCTGTGAACCCTTCCTGCTTACAGAGCAATACTAAAAAAACTTCTCCCATATCACATTTGAACCTTAAGCTCGAAAATTCAATACACAACATGATATTATAATTCACAAAGGCAGAAAATACTACAGAATCCTTTTCCAGCGAAAATTTTATTGAAACAAACAACATATTTGCTCTTAGAGGTGAAAACCTCTTCCTATTTGATTGCGTGCGTGAAGACAAATAAACTCAATTGTGTCAAATTACCATGTACTTCATTCAGGTAAATACTGCTCACTTTGATTTCGTCTCGACGGGCGATAGATTGTTGTCGAAGTCCAGTACTCGTCGCTTTTGAGATTCATGCCTAGTTTATCCAACTGACTTTCCATTATTGAGCTCCATAAGGGTATATTTTGTTTAAGGATCCACTAAAACGCCATTCACGTTGCATGACTTTCGACGCCGGCCCCCGCGCGCGCGCGCGCGCGCGCGCGCGCGCGCGCGCGCGCGCGCGCGCGCGCGCGCGCGCGCGCGCGCGCGCGCGCGCGCGCGCGCGCGCGCGCGCGCGCGCGCGCGCGCGCGCGCGCGCGCGCGCGCGCGCGCGCGCGCGCGCGCGCGCGCGCGCGCGCGCGCGCGCGCGCGCGCGCGCGCGCGCGCGCGCGCGCGCGCGCGCGCGCGCGCGCGCGCGCGCGCGCGCGCGCGCGCGCGCGCGCGCGCGCGCGCGCGCGCGCGCGCGCGCGCGCGCGCGCGCGCGCGCGCGCGCGCGCGCGCGCGCCGCGCGCGCGCGCGCGCGCGCGCGCGCGCGCGCGCGCGCGCGCGCGCGCGCGCGCGCGCGCGCGCGCGCGCGCGCGCGCGCGCGCGCGCGCGCGCGCGCGCGCGCGCGCGCGCGCGCGCGCGCGCGCGCGCGCGCGCGCGCGCGCGCGCGCGCGCGCGCGCGCGCGCGCGCGCGCGCGCGCGCGCGCGCGCGCGCGCGCGCGCGCGCGCGCGCGCCGCGCGCGCGCGCGCGCGCGCGCGCGCGCGCGCGCGCGCGCGCGCGCGCGCGCGCGCGCGCGCGCGCGCGCGCGCGCGCGCGCGCGCGCGCGCGCGCGCGCGCGCGCGCGCGCGCGCGCGCGCGCGCGCGCGCGCGCGCGCGCGCGCGCGCGCGCGCGCGCGCGCGCGCGCGCGCGCGCGCGCGCGCGCGCGCGCGCGCGCGCGCGCGCGCGCGCGCGCGCGCGCGCGCGCGCGCGCGCGCGCGCGCGCGCGCGCGCGCGCGCGCGCGCGCGCGCGCGCGCGCGCGCGCGCGCGCGCGCGCGCGCGCGCGCGCGCGCGCGCGCGCGCGCGCGCGCGCGCGCGCGCGCGCGCGCGCGCGCGCGCGCGCGCGCGCGCGCGCGCGCGCGCGCGCGCGCGCGCGCGCGCGCGCGCGCGCGCGCGCGCGCGCGCGCGCGCGCGCGCGCGCGCGCGCGCGCGCGCGCGCGCGCGCGCGCGCGCGCGCGCGCGCGCGCGCGCGCGCGCGCGCGCGCGCGCGCGCGCGCGCGCGCGCGCGCGCGCGCGCGCGCGCGCGCGCGCGCGCGCGCGCGCGCGCGCGCGCGCGCGCGCGCGCGCGCGCGCGCGCGCGCGCGCGCGCGCGCGCGCGCGCGCGCGCGCGCGCGCGCGCGCGCGCGCGCGCGCGCGCGCGCGCGCGCGCGCGCGCGCGCGCGCGCGCGCGCGCGCGCGCGCGCGCGCGCGCGCGCGCGCGCGCGCGCGCGCGCGCGCGCGCGCGCGCGCGCGCGCGCGCGCGCGCGCGCGCGCGCGCGCGCGCGCGCGCGCGCGCGCGCGCGCGCGCGCGCGCGCGCGCGCGCGCGCGCGCGCGCGCGCGCGCGCGCGCGCGCGCGCGCGCGCGCGCGCGCGCGCGCGCGCGCGCGCGCGCGCGCGCGCGCGCGCGCGCGCGCGCGCGCGCGCGCGCGCGCGCGCGCGCGCGCGCGCGCGCGCGCGCGCGCGCGCGCGCGCGCGCGCGCGCGCGCGCGCGCGCGCGCGCGCGCGCGCGCGCGCGCGCGCGCGCGCGCGCGCGCGCGCGCGCGCGCGCGCGCGCGCGCGCGCGCGCGCGCGCGCGCGCGCGCGCGCGCGCGCGCGCGCGCGCGCGCGCGCGCGCGCGCGCGCGCGCGCCGCGCGCGCGCGCGCGCGCGCCGCGCGCGCGCGCGCGCGCGCGCGCGCGCGCGCGCGCGCGCGCGCGCGCGCGCGCGCGCGCGCGCGCGCGCGCGCGCGCGCGCGCGCGCGCGCGCGCGCGCGCGCGCGCGCGCGCGCGCGCGCGCGCGCGCGCGCGCGCGCGCGCGCGCGCGCGCGCGCGCGCGCGCGCGCGCGCGCGCGCGCGCGCGCGCGCGCGCGCGCGCGCGCGCGCGCGCGCGCGCGCGCGCGCGCGCGCGCGCGCGCGCGCGCGCGCGCGCGCGCGCGCGCGCGCGCGCGCGCGCGCGCGCGCGCGCGCGCGCGCGCGCGCGCGCGCGCGCGCGCGCGCGCGCGCGCGCGCGCGCGCGCGCGCGCGCGCGCGCGCGCGCGCGCGCGCGCGCGCGCGCGCGCGCGCGCGCGCGCGCGCGCGCGCGCGCGCGCGCGCGCGCGCGCGCGCGCGCGCGCGCGCGCGCGCGCGCGCGCGCGCGCGCGCGCGCGCGCGCGCGCGCGCGCGCGCGCGCGCGCGCGCGCGCGCGCGCGCGCGCGCGCGCGCGCGCGCGCGCGCGCGCGCGCGCGCGCGCGCGCGCGCGCGCGCGCGCGCGCGCGCGCGCGCGCGCGCGCGCGCGCGCGCGCGCGCGCG
Organism: Montipora sp. Colony 1 RG-2022; assembly: GCA_023091755.1. NCBI lineage: Eukaryota > Metazoa > Cnidaria > Anthozoa > Scleractinia > Acroporidae > Montipora > Montipora sp. Colony 1 RG-2022. The sequence continues at coordinate 18,043 of JALIRR010007291.1, read as the reverse complement.
CGCGCGCGCGCGCGCGCGCGCGCGCGCGCGCGCGCGCGCGCGCGCGCGCGCGCGCGCGCGCGCGCGCGCGCGCGCGCGCGCGCGCGCGCGCGCGCGCGCGCGCGCGCGCGCGCGCGCGCGCGCGCGCGCGCGCGCGCGCGCGCGCGCGCGCGCGCGCGCGCGCGCGCGCGCGCGCGCGCGCGCGCGCGCGCGCGCGCGCGCGCGCGCGCGCGCGCGCGCGCGCGCGCGCGCGCGCGCGCGCGCGCGCGCGCGCGCGCGCGCGCGCGCGCGCGCGCGCGCGCGCGCGCGCGCGCGCGCGCGCGCGCGCGCGCGCGCGCGCGCGCGCGCGCGCGCGCGCGCGCGCGCGCGCGCGCGCGCGCGCGCGCGCGCGCGCGCGCGCGCGCGCGCGCGCGCGCGCGCGCGCGCGCGCGCGCGCGCGCGCGCGCGCGCGCGCGCGCGCGCGCGCGCGCGCGCGCGCGCGCGCGCGCGCGCGCGCGCGCGCGCGCGCGCGCGCGCGCGCGCGCGCGCGCGCGCGCGCGGCGCGCGCGCGCGCGCGCGCGCGCGCGCGCGCGCGCGCGCGCGCGCGCGCGCGCGCGCGCGCGCGCGCGCGCGCGCGCGCGCGCGCGCGCGCGCGCGCGCGCGCGCGCGCGCGCGCGCGCGCGCGCGCGCGCGCGCGCGCGCGCGCGCGCGCGCGCGCGCGCGCGCGCGCGCGCGCGCGCGCGCGCGCGCGCGCGCGCGCGCGCGCGCGCGCGCGCGCGCGCGCGCGCGCGCGCGCGCGCGCGCGCGCGCGCGCGCGCGCGCGCGCGCGCGCGCGCGCGCGCGCGCGCGCGCGCGCGCGCGCGCGCGCGCGCGCGCGCGCGCGCGCGCGCGCGCGCGCGCGCGCGCGCGCGCGCGCGCGCGCGCGCGCGCGCGCGCGCGCGCGCGCGCGCGCGCGCGCGGCGCGCGCGCGCGCGCGCGCGCGCGCGCGCGCGCGCGCGCGCGCGCGCGCGCGCGCGCGCGCGCGCGCGCGCGCGCGCGCGCGCGCGCGCGCGCGCGCGCGCGCGCGCGCGCGCGCGCGCGCGCGCGCGCGCGCGCGCGCGCGCGCGCGCGCGCGCGCGCGCGCGCGCGCGCGCGCGCGCGCGCGCGCGCGCGCGCGCGCGCGCGCGCGCGCGCGCGCGCGCGCGCGCGCGCGCGCGCGCGCGCGCGCGCGCGCGCGCGCGCGCGCGCGCGCGCGCGCGCGCGCGCGCGCGCGCGCGCGCGCGAGACCTCGACTGGGTTTGCCCATAGGCAACCCAGTAATAATTGAATTTGGTATTGTTTTCCTTTCGCGGTCTGTTTTCGTTCTCTTACAGATTTCGTGTTTTCGGGGTTATCATCTTTACCATTAATGCCCATCTCTTCGTTAGACAATTCGAAGTAGCGAAATCGATCGATGTACGTTCAAAGAGTTTTTACTGTAGCGGGTGCGGTTGATTTACGCAGATTTACGAGATCGGGCGGAGAAAACCATTACTATAAGACCAAACCAATCTCCTCTTTCTTTATATTGACTTGTTTATTAGAGGCTTGGAATCAAGTAAAAACTGAAAAGGTAATTATCACAAAAATCTATGAAAATATAATTCGGTACAAACGCTAATCAATACAAGATTTAAACTCATGCTACACGTGGCATACGCAATGTTATTTTAAATTACTAGTATTACTCGTAGAAGCTAAAAGAAATCACTAATCGAAAAGTACTTAACTAAGGAACATAACACTAAATTATGTAAAACTATCTCATACCTCTTTCTCCGATCCTTCAATAGAAATAGGTATTTCTTTCTCTCTTTGTGTAAGAAAGGCTAGTGCGTATCGCGAACAGAAAACCACTAAAACTTCGAAGAAAACGACCCCCTGTTCCCCATAACACCGGAAATTACGTAAACATAATGACAGATCACTAACAATCATTCAAAACGGGAGCATTTCTGCTACAAAGGCATGGTTGCTAGGACACAGCTTGCTGCTCTTGACAACAATGCAAACACTGGCTGCAAGCAAGCTCGAATTAAGAAGGGTGAACGGGCAGGTGAGGCTCCCTATAAACTCTGTTTCCCTAAAGCGAACAAGTGATGTGTGGTCAAGCCAGTTAGTGAGAAGAATTCATTGCAGTATTTATCAGGTGTGCTTTCTGAAGTTGTCAAGCGCGTTGAGCTAAGGAATGCAGTTGCCCCGCCTATGCTAGTTCGCCTACCCAAAAACATTGCCTCCAAGCCTGCACCAACTACGGCAGATGCAATAAAACAACACCGCTCAAGATTTAACAGATGCATTTGAAAAATGTCTTAATCAGTGCATGTACAGTCAGAGATATACTAAATTGCTATATACAGTTACCACTACCAATTTAAGGTCTTAAGAAAGTGCCAGGGCAAATTTGATTGCTTAGTCTACGAAATGCTACTCATTATGAGTCTCAAGCTTAATTTGAATATCCAGACTGACTCCATACATCCCAACCGTTTTGTTTAATTTTCATTGTTCCTTTCTTTCTAGTCACAGGCTTCTTATCTACTGTTGTTCTTAAAGTATTTATAGATTGCAATTTTCTAGAATTCCTTTGAATTTGAAAAGGCGCGTATAAAAAGGACAATTTTCAGACGTCTTTTAAATATGTCCAGTGATTCAGCATCCCTAATATGCTGAGGAAGGCTGTTCCAGAGAAGCGGTGCAACAACAGAAAAAGCATGATGGCCATAACTATTCATGTTAAAACCAGGAATGACAAGTAGATTTTTCTTTGAAGACCTAAGATCTCGTGGCGGATGATAACTTTGAAGAAGATCTTTAATATAAGTAGGAGCCAAACCGTGAAGAGTCTTGTAGGCAACAGTAAGTATTTTAAGTTTAATTCGGAGTTCAATCGGAAGCGAATGAAGATTCGCAAGCACAGGTGTAATATGGCAGAACTTGGGCGAAACAGTAACAACACGAGCAGCTGCATTCTGTACATGTTGGAGCTGTTTAATCACGCGCATAGGTAAACCATATAGTAGCGAATTACAATAATCAAGTTTGATGTAACGAGGACATGAACAAGAAGCTGAGCTGCATCAAAGGTGAGATATTTACGAATGAGACTAATTTTACGGAGATGATTGAATGCAGATTTGCAAATCGTAGTCACCTGAGGAACCATACTCAGAGATTCGTCAAAAAGAACTCCAATGTTAATTGCTTTTGGAGAAGCCAGCACTCTCTCATCACAGACGTGAATATGTGACAAGGGAGGTCGAGCACGGTATAGAGATGATATCACAAGAAGCTCAGTTTCGTCTTTGTTTAATTTTAATATGTTTAGCATATCAATTTCTCGTACGCAGGTTTCCAACCTACACTTGCTCAGTTCCATATCGTTAAGGGATGACGTCTCGAACGTTACATAAAGCTGCGTACCATCCGCATAAAAATGAAAGCTTAGTTTGTGCTTAGTTTGCGATATCACTTAGTGGAGAGGTGTACAATGAGTATAAAAGAGGACCAAGGACCGAACCTTGGGGTACACCGTACTGCAGAGCATGACGCTCAGCGGTCGATCCATTAACATTAACAAATTGGGTGCGATTGCTCAAATATGATCGAAACCATTCCAAAGCAGTACCTCCGATTCTAAATCGATGAGAAAGGCGTGAAAGTATGATACAGTGATCCACAGTGTCAATGCTGCGAAAAGATCAAGAAGTAGCAAAATCATAATGACGTTTACCCTGTGTGGTAACATCACCGTTTCTTAACAAAGTTTTTAACAAAGTTTTTAGTATTGGCAATTGTTTCGCCAAAAAAACTGTGATAAAACATATCTAAGAGATATGTTTTATCACAGTTTTTTTAGCGAAACAATTGCCAATGGGCCAAAGAAACTATACATTACACTTGACACTATTATTTTATTAAAATCGTAAAGTCAAAAGTGCACCAAACCTCTTAGGATTTGAGACGAGTTCAAACACACCGTTAATTGCTCATATCACTGGCAAATTAACCTTTAGAAGTATGTACATTACTCCTGCATAACGAAATCCTTCGAAGACAAACTCCTCCCCTGGCCCAGTAAGCCAAGTAAACAAATACGAACGATACAGCTCAATCAACATCAATTTATTTACCATTTATCAGTAAGAAAAAGGTTCGTGAAGCTTTTAATGACAACAAATCGAAGCCTTCACGATAATTAAGCTGACATACCAGTCTGAATTTTGCAGTCGGGGCTTAGTGGTTTCAATGTCACTTTCGTCGCCAGACATGCCTTCTTCTGGGTTGCAGATTCAGCCATCAAAACGACGAAATCTTCAACTTGGTAAACTCTTCCTTTTTATCCAAAACAGTGTTCACGACCATTCGCTTTGGAACTATTGTTTATATTTTGTACTGTTAGTTCTAGCTCAATAGTAGTGTTTGTTATTCCTTTGCAGGACCTTTTGCTTCCCACTTTATAGAGTTGGATTTTTGGGCCGTTTTCAGTTGGAACGTTTACCATTGAGTCAAACACGACATGTACAACGTAGTTCTAGGGACAAAATTTACTACTGTATGATGGCTACAGTGACCTTTTTGTTTGATTATTTAAGTGTTACAGTACAATAAAAATGTGATTGTGTTATGTCACAGAGAGTTTTTGTTTTGGTGGGCATTTACCATGAGATTTATTTGTTTTTTGAAGATGGCTTTGAAAAATGGAGTGCGCATTATGTAGGCACCAAATACATTTGTCAACAGAAATGCGATACGCTAAAATCTAAAAATATTCACCATAATATTTTCAACCTAAAATGTATAATTTATTGCATAACGTACAGGTTATGCAATAAATGGCATTTGCGGAGGTACATGTGAAACGATTGGTGATCTTAACAGATCGCTTAGGTCCCGACGTCTTGCTAGTGTTAACAATGTCAACGCTCCTCCGCCTTGCCGAACTAGTTTTGACGCTTAATTGTTTTTCATTCGCCGGCAACTATTACAAACAAATTAATGGTGTAGCGATGGGCACAAGAATGGGACCTAGCTATGCCAATCTTTTTGTAGGATATGTTGAACACCAATTTTTTAATCAGTACAACGGCCCCAAACCTGAACTCTACGGTCGCTACATCGACGATTGTATCGGCGCTATTTCATCCAGCAGAAAAGAACTCGATTATTACATAACCTCCGTCAATTCTTTCATCCGGCTCTTAAATATACCTGGGAAATTTCGGAAACTTCATTGGCTTTTCTATTAGTGGCAACGTGCTTTGTACCAGTGTGCACTACAAACCTACAGATTCTCATAGTTATTTGTTGTATTCATCATCACATCCATCACATGTCAAGAACTCCATTCCTTATCCTCAACGTCTATGTAGTGATGACTCCGATTTTTCCAGCAAATCAGAGGAGATGTGCCAGTTCTTCGAAAAACGTGGCTATCCTGTCTCTGTGGTCAAAGCGGGCCAACATCGCGCCCAACAATTTGATCGACAGTCATCACTACAAACGTCACAAAAAGATAAGAATGACAGAATTCCATTCACCCTCAATTTCCATCCTCATAATCACGC
>JALIRR010007291.1:0-7500 GCA_023091755.1 Montipora sp. Colony 1 RG-2022 | reverse complement strand
TTTAAGGCTGTTTTGCTCTATCTTCTAATTCATTACTGTTTTTATATTCCTCCTATTTTTGTGATGTATATGTGTGTGTGTATGTGTGTCCGACCTAAAGTATCCTAAACAAATTGTAATACTGGCTGCCTGCCCCTTTTAAGTTTTTAGTTATTTCAGGCAGCCAGACCCCCTATATTTATCTCTATCTATTTGAATAATTTATCTGCATGTAAGTAAGTTTATGGGGTAAATAAAATTGTTGTTGTTGTTGTTGTCATAATTCCTAGATTCGCTCTGACGAAGGGCTAACGCTCGAAACGTCAGCTTTTAGAATCTCTGTACGGTGGCCAATTTACATTATCAACTCCGTTGATAAAACCAAATTTTTGTATACCACTTCCCCACCGACGCAGCACCACAGTTTCTTTAGAAACTACCGCCTTCACTCGATAGCTCTACTTTGTTTCCGTACGCAGAAACTCAAACTGCGCGTGAAAAAAGAACAGAACAAAACAGCAGATACGGCCGCTTGTGGCGAGCTGCAGATTGCTAGCTGTCGGCAGATCTACATGTACTTCAAGTAGACGCTCGTTATTTATATTTTCCTGGGCTTATTTCTACTTAAATTAGAATCTAACGGAACAGATTCACCTTTCGATTGGTTAACGGCAGTCTGATTCAACATCGCCTGAACTAAACTGCAATACAACCTCCTATAGCCCTTTCTTATCCGTACAAACAGTCGCCGCGGACCAATCAGGAAGGGTGTTAGTTCAGCCTTGACCAGGGTTTTCTCCAGACGAGCCGCCATTTTGAGAGGAGAAGGCCCTGGGGAGGAGGTTGATCACGCAATTTATGATGTTTATTCGCCAAAAGCTGCTAAAACGTTTATGTACTTCAAATTTGATGAATATTCCACTCTTTATTTAGTACAAGATATATTGCCTTTTTGTGTTATTGAAGCACTTGATTCAAAGTGAGTATTGAATACAAAAAAAGCCATTACGTCCTCCATGGAATGTGTCGACGTTTCAACTTTCATTGGTAGGGAAATAACCAACGTGCTAAAGATAACAGAGGATAACGTAATTCTTGAATTATGTGACTCGTGTGACCACTTTACTCGTGTAAAAAAAAAACAATTAAATTTAATCGTGACTTTTAAAAAAGAAAGCTGTAAGTTGTGAATAGTGTTATTATCGTATCGTTCATATCCATACCTATCGCGAAGAAAGTTCCAGATTAATTGAGCCCATTACGTCATAGGAGATTTTACAACGGCTACTACTGATGGTGCAATCGGAGATTTCACAACAGCTATAACTGATGGTGCAATGAGTTCGTGTGTAGTCCTTGCTATGAGTTGTTGTCCTACAGATTGATCAGGTGATTGTGTCTACAGTAATAAATGAATCATCCAGGACTACTTTGGAACGTGCACTGCGTTGCCACTATATACCCGGATAGCAAATCGAACGTTCGGAAATCGAACTCAATCGAACCCTATCCGTCGATTGAGTTTTTTCAAATTCTTCAAACGCAATTAACAGTGACTTGGAGAGCGAACGCTGTACAAGCCTCAGTATATTGGACATCTGGGAATATCTCACTGTCACGATTGAAAGGATAAATAGTGAACGCAACAGTAAAACTAGTTTTCTTCAGGTCAAAATCAAAGTAAACAAGCGGATTCTGTAGATTAATTTCCTGTGTGTCTTTTCCCTTTCACTTAAAAGTGAAATGCTTGAGGATGATGAGGCATTGTTGTTGAAAAAAATAGAGCTCGATAAACTGTCTTGTACCTCACGTGGTTCCACTGTATGGTCGTTCATTGCATCTGCAGAAGGGGGGTGGCAAACACATTTTTGTCACAAGTATCATTTTGCATTAGTCTGGCATGGATTACCTTTTCAATGAGTTTTGCTTTGCTCTCACTTGATTTGAAAGATACGCCCATTTCCATAAGTACTTCGCGTAGTAGTATAGCAGACATATCTTTAGGATCTCCAGCCTTCAGTTTTGCAATTTTTTCTTGCTTTTCCCTCTGTTCCTGCTTTGCATGTTTTGACTCTGCCGCTGTTAGTGCAGGCAACCTTTCTGAAATGTACCTGTGATCTTCTTCCGCCATAACAAATTTACTGTTGTTTTCCGCTCCATGCAGGACAAGAAAACACTCTCTCTTATTGCACCAAATATATTTGCCATTTTCCATATAGGTTCTAGAAGGGTGGCTAGACTCTTTTTCGTCTCCATGAAAAACTAATATACCAACTTCGGTTATACTGAACTGTCTTTGTCTACATGTAGTATTGGGAACAAGGTCGATGCCTTCAGCGTACGGATAATACGGGTAACTTTTCCTACAGTCAATCCAATGCCTGGAACGCAGAGTGCAATGAAATTTCTCAAGGTAAATTCTGCTTTGTCTGTATTTAAACGACTTTCGAGGGAATCGTAGAAATCGCATCTAGACGTCGATAACCACCTAGAAAGACGTCCACTTGATGGCACATATGCTTTGCCTATTTGAAGAGATAGAAAGTTTGAAATGTGGTGCACTTCACCTCTATATTCTACATATTGCTCCTTATTTCTATCCATATGTTGGTACTGCGTTTCCTTCTGTTGGCCACCAGTTTTTACGAAGGCTTCACCACTACCACAGAGAATCGATTTGTCTTCTCTTCTTGCCTTTGGCGTTTCAGTACTGAATATTTCAACTGGATCGCAGTCGTGCTTTGGGCAAATGAAAGCATATCGATCTCTTTCCTCGTCGTTTTGAAATTTAATACCCAAACATAGTTTGCCACCATTTGCCACAATTTGGAAACTCGCAGCCTATCCAGTGAGTCATTGCAGCTTGGACAAATTCTCGCTGTAGATATTTGCAAGTTCCAACTTTATAAAGCTAGCAATTTCGTGGGTCACCTTCGTCTAGATTTCCTCTTCCTTCTCTGTCCCTTGCGCGTCTGCAATTATTTCTGCAATTTGTTCACAATTTGTTCAACGGTTGTAGTGCGGTCTTTCTGTAGATTATCCAATAAAATATCATTATCAAGGTCAAAAACTTCTTCGAACGTTGCTATATTCTGTTGATCGGGGAAAATTCATGTTTCTGACGCACTTGAATGCAGCGGTGGCATAGTTAAGCATCGTTAAGTCCCATGTTCGCTGATTTTGGAACACCACATTAGCTGCCCGTAATCCTGGAATCATGCCGATTCCCTCCATCGTCTTTAGCACCTCTTTTTCGGCAGTTTCATACCCTCGACAATTTCTTGCTGTAGATTAGTGGGCCAAGTAACTTCAAGTTCCTCGACAACCTTATTAATCCGTCCTTTGTGTTTTATTTCCATAAATCTAATCACTCTTCCAGTAATGTCCAACATTTCAAGGAAGCTAAAGGCCCAAGACAGGTAGTTACAAACCGGGGTCAGTACTCCAAGGAGAGTGGGACATCCCAAGAGGTTGGAGGAGGAGCAGAAAAGTAACCCAGAACTCTGGCTGTAGATATTTTAGCCGATCGACTTTTTGTTTCTTTTTCTCGTTAAAAATGTATACATTACGACATTTCCTGTGTGTTCAAGGTTGGGGAATTCGTGGAATTTAATTACGTGACGTAAGTGTGAAAAGTTTGGTTATTCTCCCGGTTATGTTCCTGGGGTCGGTTGCTTTCCCAGAATACTTTTAAACCAACAACAGTGGATAAAAGTATAGCAATATTAAAAGGCTTTATTACAATTGTGATCAGTCTAATTTGAATAACAACAATGCAAACTACAGCTGCAGTTTAGTCCAGTAAATCATCTTCTCTTGGCGTCGGGTATCCGTGGCGCTCGCGTGTGCATGTTTCCCCGAGCTTGTTGCCACCTTAGCGAAACGTTTTCCATCTTCGCTAAAAATTCTCACATTTATGCCAGTCTGCCCCACGCGTTCTTTTAAATTTACTGCTTCGGTTCGGCGAGTTGTAAACTTCAGGATAACTGGGACATTGATCCCACCTCCTTTCCTCCAGCGGCCTTTAGGATCATCGAATGGTGCTCCATAGACTCTACTAAAGGCGAAAATTATGTATTAGTTTTGCATTCTCTGTTTTCCCCAAGGGTAGCACAAGATTTCTTGCGGTAAATTTCTTGAACTGGTGAATTCTACTTACAACTTCTTCAAATACCAAGTAATCGAAGCATTAACAGGCCACAGGGCCGCAACCAATTACGTTGAAGGTGACCCAATTGTCCGCGCTCATTTTCAACACGAAAAGCACGGCCGTTCTCTCCTATTTTCTTTGATACTTTAAATTCTTCTCCCTCCTTCACATCAAATCGGCACTCTTGATAGCCTTTAACAACGCATTTAACGTGTACAACCCACATAGCATCTGAAGCCATTTCTCCGAGATGTTTGCGGTTACAAAATACACACGTTTATACTGAAGCAACTCGAGCCTTCAAAAACCTGTTATTGATTTCAGCAACTCGAACACCAGTTTTTTTTTTTTTTTTAATCAAGAGTTCGGAAATCGAACGTTCGATTGGGTTCGATTGCCCATATTTTTTTTTTGTGTGAGTACGATTTGGTTCGATTGCCGAACTCAATCGAACTCAATCCACGGATTGGGTTCAATTGTGTTCGATTGGGTTCGATTATAAATATCAAAGGTCATACTTACATGTTAAATGATGCTACAATTACATCCAGATTATCTGATATATTTACATCAAGATTCTTTAGCAATATCAAGTTTCCAGATAAATATACATCATGATTCGTGGTACCTTCCATCGAGTTTTAAACACATCAAGAAGCGTGATAACATACACAGTATGACTGCCAACGTCCGGATCTTATAGATTTCCATCATTCGTGATATACATACATCAAGATTTGTGATATATACATCGAGATTCGAGCACGTCTTACATTACGACAAGAATACCGCTGGATTTAAAGAGTGAGGAGTCGTGTCTCTTCCATTCCATACAAGCCGGAATCAAGAATCTGGAATCCGGAAACTGGAATCCGGAAACCACGATAATCCACAAATAGCGAGAACTACAACAACAACTTATCCACTGGATAAATCACTACTAGTCCACTGGATAATTCAATTGGTATTGCTAGTGTTTATCCGGTGGATACCGTTATCCACCTTCTGAACAATCGAGGCCTCGTTTCTTGTGCATCTTGATTATCATCAAGTCTTTTAAGTGGAAATCACCGTCTCAAAGGAGACATCAAGTAAATTAATGATCATACTCGAAATTGTTTATACATGGTCAAGTTTACTTAAAAGTAATAATGTTTGAAATTTATTGAATAAACAAAGTTGTGTTTTACCATCTGTCCTTCCTTTGATTATGTTCTATGTATATCATTCTTCATACTACTTCCTTTTACTAGCTATTACCACAACCTCCAACATAAGAGATTATAAACGGTTGATGAGATCGGAAATAGGCTCCAACCGGAAACTAGTGTAATACGAGTGATTTAGTTTTGATTGATATGTGACAGGAGACATGTAAAGAGCAGTGGAACACTTCGGAATTACATCTTATATCTCTGCGGAATTATATCTTGTATCTAGACGGTATTGTTATTTCGGAATCTTTTGGTTAACAAATTGCCTCTATCACGATTTCTATTCAAAGAAAGATATCTGTCATTAAAGAGTATGGATCATTACAACGTTATTTTAGGGTGTTTAGGTCAAATCTTTAATTAATCACGAGTTTGAAACTCGAATATGGTAATGTGGAATTCCTTTGCTGATAAAATTATCGTTACATCACACACATAATGATTCTGAGTAAAAGCGACTTTTATCCAGGCGATTTGCCTTAAACTTGAAAAATCGGCTGGAAAATCTGCGAGCCAGCGAGCCATGCGAATTTCGCATTTAAGTCTGAGCACCCATTTTAAATAACGCTGGTAAACAGTTATTAAGTCTAAGCACTAGTAACCTCTAGGTACTTCGAAGTGCCAACTGCTAGAAGTGTTTGGTTTTGGAGAATATAGTCGTGCGGGGATGCCGCCCAACTCGGAGGACTCCCCATTTATCCGGGTGGAAATTTATGTCCCACTTTTTCTCCCATTGAAATAGCTTATCAAGATCGTTTTGAAGAATTTTCGAGTCCAGTTCAGATTTGATGGTGAGATATGCAATGGTATCATCTGCAAACAGTCCAACTCTGGACGTTGTTGACTTAGGAAGGTCATTTATGTAGAGATGGAACAGGCATGGGCCTAATACAGAGACCTGCGAGAGACCTGAGAGAACCTCTACATCCTCAGAAGACACTCCATTTGGAAGAACACGTTGTTTCCTGTTGGCTAGGAAGGCTTTTATCCACATAATATTCTTTCCATGAACACCACATCTCATCAGCTATGCCATAAGGTAACAGTGACAGACCTTGTCGAATGCCTTGCAAAAATCAATTACTAAGATATCAGTTTGTCTCTAAATCCATGCTTTAGTGGGTAGAGAATATGGTGTTCCTTAGCATGGTGCACCATAGCGCTCGTTATTATGTGCTCCATCAGCTAACAAGCTATGCAGGTAAGTGAGATCGGCTGGTAGTTGCTTGGATAACAATTTGGACCTTTCTTGTGTACTAGGATACATTAGCAGATTTCCAATCGTGAGGTACCTCTCTAAAGATAACTTACAGCATACCATGCACGAAAAAAATGGATTTACACCAAATTTTCACAGCGCAAATGTGATGCAAACATATGTTTACTCTAGAGAAAACCTGTAGCAAACATGGTAAATGCCACACAAGTAGTATAGTGGTTGGGGGTACTAGCGAATTTTGAATTTTGCGCTTGCTTGCATATGCACTATTTGATTTTATTTTTACAAATATTTATTACTCTATTTTGCGTTGGATTTTGCGTTGAAATTTTGCGTTGGATTCAAAATTCACTAAAAAATTAATCTATATGTTTTTCAAAATCTTTTCTATATGTCTTTTAAGGTGGGCCCAGACGAGGGGACATGTTGCAGGAACATGTTGCTGCAACTTGTAGCGGGGACAAAATCGTGTTAAGTGCACACTGAGGGGACATGTTGTAGGGATGCGTAGCAGGGACATGTAGGAGGGACCAAATCGCAGAGTTTACACACTTGTGAAAAAGTTGCCGGGACACGTTTCAGGGACATGTTGCAGCGACACATCCTCTCGTGTGTGCTGACACTTTTTCACTCGTGCGACATGGAATCTGTGCAAAATTTGTTCCCGCAACATGTCGCACGGAGTTCAACTTGTTGAACTTCATGGGACATGTCGCAGCGACAGAACTTTGCGTGAGACGACATGATCATCGTGTGCAAGGATATGCAACATGTCCCTGCAGCAAAAACTGATAATTGAGCCAATCAGACACAAGATCCAGCTTGCTTTGCGGTGGTGCATTTGGAAAAAAGATGGCGTCCGTTCACAGAGGAGTCCGTGCTCACGCTAGTAATTGGAATGACTAGGATAGAAACCGAAAACTATTTGTTGTTTTGAT
>JALIRR010007290.1:10000-22004 GCA_023091755.1 Montipora sp. Colony 1 RG-2022 | reverse complement strand
CAGGCTCTTGGAATTGGTCGTACTGCATTACAATGGCTTAGAAGTTACCTAACTGGCCCAGGTTGCTCGAAGCATGGTTAGCCCTAACCAGCGTTAAATGCCATGGAAACCTATAGGTTTTGATGCCTCTTTACCAACGGTTAGCACTAACCAGGCTTTGAGCAACTGGCCCCTGGGCGCCAACAGTACATCAGGATTGGTTCTGAGACCTCGAACCTCGGCCCGATCACTCATGGAGTTCCACAAGGCTCGATATTGGGGCTGGCCCTCTTTAACCTATTTATAAATTATTTACCTACCATCCTGGAAAGTGGCTCATTGGAATCATTTGTTGACGACTCAAAGCTGTACTTGTCGTTTCGTGTCAAAGATGCTGCCGCAGTGGTGCAGCTGACAAATGAGGACCTGGTTAAGATCGCTACGTGGTGCTGTTATAATGGTGATCTCCTAATCAACCCTGATAAGACTAAACTCTTGGTGATGGGAAATCGCAAGATGCTTCGAAGACTCCCCAAAGATTTTCATGTCACTTTACTAGGCAAAGAAGTTACTCCATCTAACTCAGCGAGGGATCTCGGCATAGAAATGGACGCATCGCTAAGCTTTGATGAACATATTACAAACACTATCTCATCTTGTTTCGCTAGCCTATGCCAGATTAATAGAATTAAACATCTTTTTGAATCAAAGTCTTTGGAGAATGTTATCCACGCTTTGGTATTTAGTCAAATATTTTATTGTTCTCCTGTATGGTCCAGTACATCAAAGATTAGAACGTCTCCAAACTGCAAAGCGTCCAGAATTTTGCTGCAAGAGTAGTATGCTGTAGTAGTATGCTGAAATATACTGTTGGCACCCTCACGTTTAAATGTGTTAAGGGACTAGTGCCTAGATATCTCTGTTCCCGCTTTGTCACTAGGGCTACTGTACACGATCGAAATACTAGAAATAAGAACAAATTATGGATATTCCAGGATACAAATCTGCTGCTGGGCAGCGATCTTTTCTGTATCGATCAGTAACTATGTGGAACTCATTGCCAACTGCTATCACTGATTGTAATAACCTAACAATGTTTAAGAGGAAATTGAAAGATTATCTTTTCCAATTATATTTTTCAAATAGTTAATTGTATCATTGTACGATGATTATTATATATTAGTAAATTATAAGATTGTTGTATTTTTCCTATTGTAGACAATAACTAATGCATCTTTGTAAATTAGGACTGAATAGCCTTCTTGGAGCCCTAATAAAGATCATTATATTCTTCATCTTTAAAGTTTCTTGGTATGGAATGCACAAAAATCTTAGTGAATGCTTTCGTGACCAGTCGCTTGGACTATTGTAATAGTCTCCTATATGGGTTAAATAACAACCAGCTGCACAAACTCCAACATGTGCAAAATGCAGCGGCACGTCTTATCTGCAATGTTAGTTGATCAATTTGATCATACTACTCCTTCTTTGTACAGTCTCCACTGGTTACCCATTACTTATAGCATACAGTAAATGAGTTAAAAATTTTACTTTTTGTCTTTCAAGCTCTATATGAACTTTCCCCTTTGTGTAAATCAGAACTTTTACAGTCTAAGTCAGCCCCTAGATATAATCTCAGATTTTCTGTGAACACACTATTACTGAAATATCCTACTTTAAGAGTCTTGCTACCTTGGACAACCGCTCATTTATTTGTGCGACACCCAAACTGTGGAGCAATCTCCCCTGCAATATCCCTAATGCCAGTAATTTAGCTCATTTCAAGCGCCTGCTCAAAACCCATCTGTTCAGAGAGGCCTATAGTCACTACAGCTAGTATTTTTACATAATTGTAATGTTATCATACCTTTTATTGTTAGTCTACTTGTTATATACTAGAGTTAGTCTATTACCTATTATTGTCATTTATCTACCCATATTGATTGTAAATAAGCTTATTGTAATAAGTATTATCACTTTAAAATGGTTTGTGGTTATTTCCACAAACTATCTGGGGTTGAAGATGAGGCAATAAGAGCTCTCTCTCTCAAGGTTTGTCCAGGATTGAAGGTGGCATTCACTGTTTTGACCTCCAAACAACTGGAAAAGTGTCGCTTGTGTAAAAGAAATCTCCAGGGTTTAACCCTCCAGTGTGTGGAGGAGAAGTCACCCAGGGTCGAGTACCCAATGTTGCATCTTCTCCCAGCCATCGTGTTGCAACCACTTGCCGTCCAGCTGTGTCTATGCTTTGCTTGGCTCCATGAAGTACACGCATGTGAAAAGCAATACAGTCACCAGGCTAAAATAAGACAACTACAAATTACGACATCTTCTTTGCAAACTGGAGGCAATAGAATAGCCATTGTTCGAAAGTAAAATGTGTCTGTGGCTTAACTATTAGAGGGTAACGTGAAGTGCTTGTTTTCTAATGTGAAGTGCTAGCACTTCACATTACCCTCGAATAGTTAAGTCTGTTGAAATATAAGTGCTACACGGCCAACATTTGCAAAAAACAGGTAACCCTTCCTTGTGGTTTTTGTTTGTTTTGTTCCAAGTAAGTTGTGTCTTCCGGTATTTTTCATGATTATATCATAACAATGGTAAGTAATAGTTACTTTGGTACTGCTGTTCGAATTGTGAAGGGCTAGCAAAATTTGCAAGCCTGATTGAGCACTCAGTGAGAAACTGCTTGTCAGAATTGGTCAGTAATTCCAGAAGTCAATTGCAGTTGTGCATTTGAATCAGAGCCACACCAAGGCAATAACTATTAA
Source organism: Montipora sp. Colony 1 RG-2022 (assembly GCA_023091755.1). Lineage (NCBI taxonomy): Eukaryota > Metazoa > Cnidaria > Anthozoa > Scleractinia > Acroporidae > Montipora > Montipora sp. Colony 1 RG-2022. The sequence goes on along the minus strand of JALIRR010007290.1, from coordinate 19,254 downwards.
AGTGAGGATTAAAGCTTAGGTCTGTGAACAATATTTTGATCATGCATATGCGTAGCTCACTGATGATGATGATGATTATGATGATAAAATATGACTAATAATACTGACAACAGTGATAATAATGACAATGACAATGAAGTACCAATAATTCCAATGTGAAACAATTATTTGTTGACTTGCGGGAAGTACTGGGTGGGTAGAAGGACTGTCCGGGTACAACAGCTAAATTTTGGAGTAATATGGTAGTGGTCATGGTCATTGTTGTTGTTGTTGTAATTGTAGTAGTAGTAATCATCATCTCTCACCACGCCTGCTCAGCAGCAGCTAAATTTGTTTTTAAATGTGGCTTCAATTTGACAAGAGACCAAAACATGAAAAAGTTGCATTTAAAGAAAAAAAAACATACTTATTGACATGCCCCTTTACGGTCTTTTTTTGACCCAATGAAAACAAAATTAATGCTTGAAATAAAACATATTTAAGCATCCCACCTGGTGAGGGCCAGACCAGTTGGCTATCCACAGGCCTGGTCTAGAAGCTTAACTATAGGGATTGCTCATTGTGCTTTTAGCAAATTGACGGTTAAAAAGTTGAAACTCCAGATAACACTTCCTGTGGTAGCCCTAGCCAACTGTCTCGCACCTACGAAAGTTCTACCAACACATCACAAATCAGTTACATACCTCCAGGTCCCAAGACAGCAGATCATAGTTCTCTGATTCAGTGTCAATCTGTGGAGCATTTTCAAAAACCCTGTCAGAGTCCATTTCTGAAACTCTTGAGTAATTTTCTAGTGAGCCAAAGTTGATAGGAATAAACCACTTGCCCCATTTGTGAGATCTGCTGACAAATTTCATGCACGATTCCTTTGTTACAGGAGTAACGGGCAACCAAAAGGAACAATTCTGTGAAATGACAGTAAAAGTTTTTAAAACTCTCATGGTGCCTTTCATAAATAGGGCTGCCAATAAAGAAAACATTATTTTATTATTTAATTATTATTTATATTACGTTTTTTGGGTCAACTCTAGGTGTGAGGCATTGTTGACCTTTGCTTAAGATAATGATAGCAGTGAAGACAAGATGACAAGATGATTTAACCCTTCAATGGGGGATTCCGAAGTTAAGGGTAAATACTATCAGGGCATTTTACCAGAAAGCAGCTAAAATGCAAAAAAAAAAAAAAAAAAAAAAAAAAAAAAGATTGAACAGCAGAGCTGAGTCGCCATCAGCCATGACCACAAAGTATTTCACAGCACCCCTCCCCATTTTCCGCCCCAACAATACCACCAGCTATGCAGGCTAATCCCTCCATTCCTCTTCATTCCCATTCATTTACCTTCCACCCATCAACAGGATAGTATGCCTGATCGTGGTGCCATGGTGTTGCACGATTTGTGCCCGGATCTTTGGTGAAGACATGTTCGTGGTAGAAAACAGTAATCTGCAAATAAAATCATCAAACTAAGGTAACCATTGGTGAATGATTGAGGGTACACTCTTGACAAGACTAGAATTTAATTATGATCTTAATTTTCATTAATTTATGACATGCCTTTTTGTTTAGAGAGAGATTAACATTTTTTTCCCCAGTAAATATTTTTCCTGTGACATAAACAACATTTTAACCATTATATTATTAGATTTATTATTATTAACCCATTGACCCCTGAGAGTGACACTTAACAGATTTTACTCTGTCTAATTCCAGACCATTTTACTCGTCAATGAGGCGCATCCTGGGGCGTTTGAGGTGTGAATGAGTTAAGAGAGCAGGGACGGCACAGTGTTCATGGAGCACTCCATCCCACCAATGTGGCCCAGGTTAGACTATCAGACTTGACATTACATGTGGATTTAGTTTGTTGGTTCTCTCCTCTGACATGCTCTAAAACTGAGCCCAACCTACTATTTGAGCTAAATACAGTTGACACTTTAATAAGGTTCATTTTAATACTCCTTGAATGTACTTTTGAATCCAATAAAGTATTCTTGTTTGATCATTAACTATTTTTGCTATGTTAGGTTCTCAAAGCAAAAACAGGTAGTTCTACTCTGGGCAGACTTTCATATACCAGACTTAAATGGCAGAAGACCATTGTTATTCAAATTAGGTCTCGCTAATTAGGTATTGTTATTTTTGCTTTGTTCTTTTGTTTCATGGACATTAATTATTTCGGATCTGGTATATGAAAGACCAGCCCCTATTCTAGAGGCTTAAGCTACTAGGGATTTAAAAATTTTCTGAAGTTTTCTTAAGCAACTGATTTTGACGTAACTTTTCAGCGAAACGGTATTGGCAATTTTTGTATTGCCTTTTGCATTTTTTTATGACCAGGCCTAGGTACAAAACACAGGTGATCATTATTTTTACAAAATGAACGCAGAAACAACACTAGCTAACAGTTTACCAAATTGAATGCTAACATTAGGCCAAAAAACTTTTGTTTAGGCCGACTTAGGCCAAAGGTTAGCTTTATAATGTATGCTTAGGATTCTTTCTGTATTGGTAAAACAATGACTTGTGACCTGTAACCTGTGTTTTGTACCTGACAATTTTTTTATGAGATAAACTAAGAATAAAGCCAAGATCCGAGCCAGGATTTGAGCCAGGATCTGAGCTAGGATCCGAGCTAGGATCCGAGCCAGGATTCGAGACCTAACCGAGACCTAACTGAGACCTAACCTAACCTAACTGAGTCCTAACCTAACCTAGCAGAGACCTGCCCTAACTAGACCTAACTAGACTAGAACCAACCTAAATAGACCTAACTTAACCGAGACACTCGAGAATAAATAGCAGAGAAAGCTCATCTTAGCTCGAATCCTGGCTGGAATCCTGCCTCGGATCCTAGCTCGAATCCTGGCTCGAATCCTGGCTCGAAGTTTAGGTATCCTCATTTTTTATCTCCTACCAAAGTTTGGTTGGCAATTTAGACAAAGAAATCGGTAGAAAGTCAAAACACGTCAAAAAATTGAAAAATACTGACACTCTTTGTTCATCCAACTGTATTGAAATAGTCCTGAACATTTGAGCTGAATTGGACAACAACTATTTGAGTTGTAGCCGGGTCCAATAAAAAAATTGAAACATAAATGCCTTCATAACAGTTGCTTCCAAAACTGCTACCGCACGTTCCCTTAAAAAATCGTTACCTTGGTTTTCATAAGTTTTCCAGCTATTTCAGCTGCACGCGATTCGAAAACATACTCCTCAAACTCTGGAATATTTCTCCAGTTGAAGTAATCGTTGAAGTAAAATGTCTCAGAAACGTCGCTTCGAAGCCACGAACTTAATTCACTGGGATTCCTGTGATTTTTTGCGATGCCCTTCTTCAGCTTTTCAACCCATTCTTTGAAAACACCCCGCAAACAAACGGCTCCTTCGTCTTGAAATGTCGTTATTTCCTGAAATGTTACAATATGCCTGGAACAAACTCTCGTGTACTTAAGCAGTGGGTATCCCGAAATAGCGGAAAGAGCTAAAACACGAAAGGCCATATTCTTCGCGTCTAAAGAAACTTGCAGGTGCACGTGGCCGTAGGGTGTTTTAACCGCTAATGGCCGGCAGACCATACAGTCTGAATCCCGAATAGTGATCCCGGATCCCGAGTCTACGGAGTCCAGACCATCAAAGCGAAGACCAGTGAACCTAACCAAGGAAAAATGGAACGACATTTTTTCCGCAAAAGTGAATTTCCAACCGGTCCGAAACGTTCCATTTACGTTTCGACCTAAATTTCCGTTACAAGATAAAAACTGGAAAATGTGAGATAAAAAACTAGAAACTGCGAGATAGAAAATGCGAGATAAAAAACTAGAAAATGCGAGATAGAAAATGCGAGATAAAAAAAACTAGAAAATGCGAGATAAAAAAAAACTAGAAAATGCGAGATAGAAAATGCGAGATAAAAAACTAGAAAATGCGAGATAGAAAATGCGAGATAAAAAACTAGAAAATGCGAGATAGAAAATGCGAGATAGAAAATGTGAGATAAAAAACAACTAGAAAATGCGAGATAGAAAATGCGACATAACAAACTAGAAAAATGGGAGATAAACAAATTAAAGGTGTTCTTTAAATTTAACCTGGCAATCGAGGAGCGGGGAATGGGGAACGGGGAACGGGGAATCCCTACAATAGAAATTTTGAAAACGAGGAATGTCGAATTGAGAATAAAGGAGCCCAGTGGAAATTTTATTAAAGGTTTGACAATTACCTTCAGTATGAAGTTTTAATAGCAGCTTACATGTGCAATAAACAGATCATGAGCAGCAAACCTTCCAAATGACCTTCTTCTTGACCTATGACATTAAAATTCACGCTTTAACCCACTGTCGCTTTTAAAACTGTGCAATAGTGCAGCCGGTAAGCAAGATGGAGAAATAACTTTGCAGTCGGCTTGCCTCACCTGTCGACTTTCCCCTGCTGCCTTAGAGCCTCCTTTAGGGTAGTAACAATGAAAACCTTAAAGATAAAATTGTCCTCGAAAAAAAAACTTGTCTTTTAGGTTGAAACAAATTCAGTGGAAACTGACATTTTACTGATTTGTGACGTGATCGCAATTATTTAAATTTTGCGGCAGCGTTCTCTGTTTTGCAATGGTGATCACGATCCACTGGCAGTTTGATAGGTAGAGAAGATTGCTGAGTCGGCAGTCAACACATACAAACGCCTGCGCAAGGAAACGAAATGATATTGTTTTTTATGTCTGTAGTAAACCCTTTTTGTTTGTTAAACCCCTGGTCTCGCTTGGTGCAGAAGTGTTTACTTTTTTTCAAATTCTTGTCTGAGAGTTTTACGATTATGAAATTGTATAGCAATTTGTAACATAACGATAATTACGTTCGAGATTAGGGGAACGAAATTTCTAATCTTGGGCATCCTGTATATTGTTTTTTCATTTTTGTCAGCGCCATCTTGAATTACGTCGTACGTGTATTGATACATCATCATATGCGGACTATACGGAGTCCATTCGCACAACTTTCTTTAAATACATGTTTCATCTTCATGGCATCTCGGTTCGTCTATTTAGTTCGCCCAACAAACAAACCTCATAATAAATGATTACTCCCAGATTTACCGTAAACGCTTTAATAAGCCTTCCCCAACCCAACCCACCCCCTTCCCCTTCTCCTTCTTGGGGACTTGTAGCGAGGACTCTCCTTCTTGGGGACTCGAAAACTCGAGAGTCAAAATACCAGTCTTCCAGTTTATATCACCAAGTTTTAATAAATCTAGGATAGAGTATACAGCAGTTATCAATGTCCTGAAATAGTCTTGAAATCACAACTTTGTCAGAAAGCGCAAAAAGTAGCGCATATGAAGTTTGAAGTTAGCACTGTAGAGCTGAAGAGTAATATAAGCTTTTAAAACCATATTTTGCCGCGTACGTTTATTGCACAAAATTCAACACGAAAAATAGAGCTAATAATATGAAGACATCACAATGTGCAGCACACACCTCAACTGCCATCTGCGTTATCTTAGGCGGGAGCAGTTGTAGTTTACTAGGTACAAATTACTAGGTACAAATTTAGATACGCAACTCAAAAGCGCGCCCACCACAACATCATGCAAATCCACAAGGCGTGCGCGCGCAAACCGGCAAACACAACTATATATTGATCAGTGTTTTCGTTCCCTGTTAGATCTACTTCATGAAGGTAATCTGATTAAAGAAAAAGTCAATATTATTCAGTCCTTGGAGTTTTTTAATACTTTTAACCGGTATTCCCATGAAAACAATAAGGCTTTACCACAGACACAAAAAACAATATCATATCCTGCGCATTTGTCGTGTTTGCCGATTCAGCGCCAATGGATCGTTTCGCAAAATAGAGAACGCTGCCGCAAAAAATAAATAATTGCGATCACGTCACAAATCAGTAAAATGTCAGTTACCACTGAATTTGTTTCAACCTAAAAGACAAGTTTTTTTTCGAGGACAAATTTATCTTTAAGGTTTTCATTGTTACTACCCTAAAGGACGCTCTAAGGCAGCAAACAGGCCGGGGAAAGTCGACAAGTGAGGCAAGCCGACTGCAAAGTTATTTCTCCATCTTGCTTATCGGCTGCACTTTTGCACAGTTTTAAAAGCGACAGTGGGTTAAAGCGTGAATGTTAATGTCTTAAGTCAAGAAGTATGCATTTGGAAGGTTTGCTGCTCATGATCTGTTTATTGCACAGGTAAGCTGCTATTAAAACTTTATACTGAACATAATTGTCAAACCTTTGATAAAATTTCCACTGGGCTCCTTTATTCTCAATTCGACATTCCTCGTTTTCAAAATTTCTATTTTAGGGATTCCCCGTTCCCCGCTCCTCGATTCCCAGGTTCTAAATTTAAAGAAAACCTATAAATTTGTTTATCTCGCATTTTCTAGTTTTTTCTCTCACATTTTCCAGTTTTTATCTCGCATTTTCTAGTTTTTTTTTTTTATCTCGCATTTTCTATCTCGCATTTTCTATTTTTTTATCTCACATTTTCCAGTTTTTATCTCGCATTTTCTATCTTGCATTTTCTAGTTTTTTTTATCTCGCATTTTCTATCTCGCATTTCCTAGTTTTTTATCTCGCATTTTCTATCTCGCATTTTCTAGTTGTTTTTTTATCTCGCATTTTTTTTTATCTCGCATTTTCTATCTCGAATTTTCTATTTTTTTTTTATCTCGCATTTTCTAGTTTTTTATCTCGCATTTACAGTTTCTTTTTTCTTCACCCGGGATTATCTCGCATGTCCCCTACAGGCTTCCGTAGGATTATGTCAGATCGGGTTCAATGGAGAAATCGTCCCGCCTTGACAAACTGCGCACGAATCTCAAAGAATGTGAAATAATACATCAACCTAAAAATGATGAAAAATAAACGTCGGGTCCCTGAGGCCAAGTTTTAAATAAACGCCGGGGGCGTTTAATCGAGAAAATACGGCATGAATTTATAACTAAAGAAAGGTGAAGCTGTCAAAATGCGAGGCATTGCTAAACAGAATTGGTTAATTATATGACGGAGAAATAAATTAGCAAATTTCTGGTTTCTAGGGAAACGGTGGTGCTGCGTCGGTGGGGGAGTAAAACAGGAAAATTTGGTTTAATCAAACGTGTTGATAAAGGTCGAATTAACAGCGTTAGCCCTTCGTCATTCGCTCTGGAATTTTCCTGTAATAAATAAGCAGCTTTTTTTCCGGTTTTATTCTGAAATAAGATGAATAATTGTACAAGACAATGAAATCTTCTTGCACAGTAAAGGAAGTTAGCTCCTTCAGTTATGCTAGACATTACTGTTTTAAACTCTGTGTTAAACATCTTTCTTTCTATCACTGCAACTCTGGAAAATAGTTTAATCCTTGTTGCTCTTCAAAACGTTTCCTCTCTCCACGTAGCATCAAAACTGCTCTTCCAGTGTCTGGCTGTCACAGATCTTGGTGTTGGTCTTATAACTCAACCATTGTACGCCGCTCTTGAACTAAAATGTGCTACAAACGTTAACAAGAATTATTGCATTTATGTCATCAAGGCACAGAGAAGCTCGGCGCTAATTTTGTGTGGCGTATCCCTCTTGACTTCTACCGCCATTAGTGTTGACAGGCTTCTCGTTCTGGTGTTGTGGAAGAGATACAGACAAGTGGCGACCTTAAAGCGAGTTCGTGTTCTTACAATTTCCTTTTGGGTGACCAGTGTTTCTATTGGCCTAACGGACATCCTATGGAGCCATCACATTACCAACGTTGTCGCTGCAGTGATGATGATACTATGTGTACTTTTTTCACTCTCTTCGTACTCGATAATTTACGTTAAATTACGACAGCACCACGATCTGGTCCAAGATGTTATTAACCAAAGACAGCCGACTGGAGGAAGAATACCACTGAACATAACACGATACAAAACAGCAGTGAATAGTATAGCTTGGATTCAACTAACTCTAGTTGTTTGTTATGTGCCTTTTTTTGTCTGTTTGATGATACTCCGTAGTCGCGGACCACTCATTTTTTACGATTTTACGGTGACTCTTTTGTTATTTAACTCGTCAATTAACCCAGTTCTTTACTGTTGGAAGATGAAAGAAGTAAGGCAAGCAGTAAAAGAAACCGTAAGGAGCCTTTGTTGTTCATGATCGAATTAGTCAATGTAGGTGATCTTCTGTTACTGCTTCAGTCCTTTGTCACGCACCGTAAGCTGGTGGAAATACGTCACGGAGACAGACAAATTTGATGTTCTGAGTGTTGTTGAAGTTCTTGTAATCGCCCAAGTTTATATCTTGGTTATTACTAGAGGTGGCCAAAAATACAAATTTAGAAGGTCAACATATTCTTGCCTTGAACAACATCAATATACTCACTTTTTGTTTGACAAGATGTAACATACAGAGGCCCGTATAGTAGATCGCGGTTAGGGTAGCTAATGTAGTCCCAAAGAACATGAACAGGCAGATTAACGTAGAAAATCCAATCAAGTAGTGGACAGACTGCAACATGAAGCGTTTTTGATGAGAGAAATACTCAAGTTGACGTGATATTTCTTCGGGACCTTAGACGTAATGCACACTGCCATGATTGTTACCTCTTGCAGAAATAAAACCATTTGTTATTCCACTATTAGGCCATTTTTACCAGATTTTGTCAAGAGTACGCACAAAATATGAGACGGTAATAGAAATTGTAGTGTTATTTGTAGTTGTATTTGGTGACTGCTACATGACGTAAAGAAGTCGAGAAGGGATTAAAGGTGTGACTACATGGATCCCGCACAGTCCATTTGCTTCTTCTGTATCGATATATTGATAAATATGTGCATGGACCAATGTTAAATAACCGTTGTATTACCTTACCTGCGGTGTACTGTCGTCCTTTTGCCTCAGAAGTGGTATTTTTCGCGATTGTGAAGATGTCTAGTTCGCTTTTTTCTGTGCCTCCTAATAGATGGAAAAGGGTGGAAGGTTATTTTTTCAATGGATCCAGCGCCGGGGCAATTTTTCCGTAGAAAATCGCATCCCTCCGCTTTCAAACTTTTCAGGGATTGGCCGAAACATTCAGGCTTCCTCTTGTACTTCTCGCTTGAAAATTCATGCAAACGGCCTGGAGCTAGCCCTCGAAGAAAATAAAAATCCCATATATTCCTATCTCTCCCCACAGTCCCAGAATGAGATGATCGATGTGATTGGAAAGCACTACATACAAAAGAAGCTAGTCAAGGAAATCTTGGAATCCAAGTATTACGCTATTCTCGCTGATGAAGCAACAAGCCACAAC
>JALIRR010007289.1:10000-20000 GCA_023091755.1 Montipora sp. Colony 1 RG-2022 | reverse complement strand
CTGGATTCTACGCGGAAGAGATACAGTGAAGCGGATTTTAAGACATTGCGTAGTTTGTCGCCGATACAATGCAGTACCTTGCAAACCTTCAAAGTTTGCCGAATTGCCAAGTAACCGAGTCTCTGACGACCCACCATTTTCTCATATTGGACTTGACTTTGCGGGACCACTTCATGTCAAGGATCAACTTGCAGGAACAGAAAACAGTTCTTGAAACACTACCAAAGTATACATCTGTTTATTTACGTGTGCGTCAACTCGAGCCATCCATCTAGAATTAACTCAAGGACTGACTGCACAGGATTTTCTGTTAGCTTTCTGGAGATTCGCCAGTAGACGAGGTCTACCAGCTACAATTCAATTGGACAACGCCAAAACTTTCCAATCTTCAAGCAAAGAAATTATATTAGTAACATCACACGATCACCGGAAGTTTCGAGTTATTTGGTTAACAACCAGATCAGTTGGAACTTTATCGTTGAGAGAGCTCCATGGTGGGGAGGCTACTGGGAGCGGTTAGTGCGAAAGTGTTAAAGCACCGCTTCATAAGGTCATTGGTGGAATGACTTTAAGTTATGATGAGCTGAACACCTTGCTGACAGAAGTTGAAGGAGTGATTAACGCAAGACCGCTTACTTAAGGCTACGATGCCCAAGAGTCTATTTCTTACCCTTAACCCCATCCGACTTAATTTATGGTCGATGTGTCACAGTTAGTCCCAACAATCAACATCACGAGATCGCCAGCACATACAACTCTTTGACGAAGCGATTGAAACACCATCGATTTTTGTTGAGTCAGTTCACTCGACGATGGAGAAATGAGTATTTAACCAGTTTAAGAGAACAAGCTGCCAAAGGGGTAAATTCTGGAGATGCAAATTCCAAACTCAAAGTGGGTGACGTCGTCATTATTAAGGATGATTCCATTCAACGTGCTTTTTGGAAGCTTGCTAAAGTAGAAACTGTCGCTGTACAGCGGGGTACAAATTCATCTGAGTCTACTCAACGACTAAGAAGACCGTTACGACAACTCATTCCGATCGAAGTAGATCAATGAGACTAATCAGACTATTTCAAGGAACTCAAACATTGAACTTTAGCAGAATAGATTTTTTGTCCTTTCATGTAGTTGATTCACTGTTGTGAACAACTAGGGGGAGTGTAAAATAATACTTGCGTTTATAGTCACGTTTATGTTTGTTGCATAACACCTTATCACATATGGTTTTGTTTGTACAGCGCTTTTTTGATTTCAGTTGATTTATAGATATCGGATTACTTGTATATAATTTACATTACAGCAGTCTTCCACACATCAGAAAATAAAGGGAAACGATTTCAATCTACCAGTTTATAACACACTGGGTAAAAAAAAAATTATTCTTGATGAAAACACTTCCCTATTGACTTTTTTTATAGACTTGTTCTTGTCTGCTCTTAGGTGAGCCGCAATACCGGCTCTGGATCTACATTGCCGTTTGCATTTCCTAGAGATGAAGTCACTGTCGCTAGGAATGGAGTGGCGCTGATCATGAGCTGACAAAAATAGTCAGCTGCTTGCTTCTCCTCAACTCTTTTGCGTACTTGGTGTAGCACACAAAGCCATGTTGGTCTGGATGAAGCTTTCCGTTCCCAGGTATCAGAGTCAATCTCAGCACACTTCATGTGGCGTTTCAGGACGTTTTTATAGTGTAGTTTCTGGCCGCCACGCTTCCGTTTCCTGTGCAGTAATTCACTGTAGAACACTTGCTTAGGGACATACGAGAAACATGTCCAGTCCATCGAAGCTGAGCTGCGGTAAACAAGGCTTCTATGCTCACAACTCCTGCTTGTTCCAGGACAGTCACATCAGGAATTCTGTCTTGCCTCTTGATGTTCAAGATCTGGTGAATGTGGTGGAATTGGACTCGAGGCAGCTGCTTGATATGTCTTCGGTACAGGATCATAGCTTCTGTGGAGTATAGAAGTGTTGGCTACACTGAGGAGTTCTAGAGCTTAATCCAGGTAAAGTTTGATGTCATAACGCAACCAGAAAGTTCTTGTTGGTGACAGTGCTGCCCACATAGGTGAAGGTGGCAGCAGTCTTCAGTGCCTCACTGTGCACCTTTACGGCAGGTTGCTCAGGCTCCCGCGGGTATGGTGGTGTTTGGTAGAGAAGTTCAGTTTTGGTGGTATTTATCTGCAGCCTGAAACAAGTTTGCCAGGTAATCTCCTGTATGTCCTGCAGGCTTGTAGCTAGTAGTGCTGAGTCAGCTCATAATTAAAAGCAGCTCCCTTGCACAGACCAACATTGTCTTTGAAGCAGCTCAAAGTAGAGCAAGGTTGAAGAGACCTCTACCTGACCAGGTTTGAATGTCCACATCTTCAGTGGTTCTGCTACCCACATATTACAGCACTGCAGCGAGGTAAGAGTGCAAACAAAGTAGGTACCCACACAAACTCGTGCTTAACTCCATAGCAAACTGAAAAAGAAGCACTAGTGAGTACTTCCCACAGTGTGGTTCAGTCGAAAGCCTTTGAGAAATCGATAAATACGATGTACAAAGGTTGTTGCTGTTCGATAGCCTTCTCTTGAAGTTGACGCAGTGTAAATATCATATCAGATGTTGACCTCCCAGCCCTGAAACCACATTGGCTTTCTGTGAGGACACTTTTAGACACCCGTTTAAGTCTGTTTTAGAGAACCTTTGCAAACACTTTTCCTGCAATTGAAAGAGGGGAGATCCCTCCATGATTGCCACAGTCATTCCTTTCACCCTTCTTCTTGTAGATGGTGGCTTTTAGAGGGTCCTTGAAGTCTTGAGGTAGTTGTTCCTGGTCCCAGCAGAGATTGTACAACCGCCTTGTACTGAAATACTGATGAGTCACTACAGAACAGAATATCTCAATCATTATGCCCTCTTTGTGTCAAGAAATTGACAAATACAGAAATGTACGTGAGACTACAGCAAGTTTGAAACCTCGTTAAGGGCTTTTTCAAAGGTTTACTCCTCCAAGAAAACATGCTTAAAAGTGCCTTATTTTTTATTTATGCAATTCTACTCTACCAGAATTTACAGCTTTATTATAGTTTGTTTTGTTCTTTATTATTTATTCCTGTGTCAATTTCAGTTTTCATAGACAACATGGTTGATTTCTATAATATTCTGATGACTCCAGCCCACTGAGTTAGATGATCAATAGAATGATTGTGCAAGGCTGCTGCCTAAGAAAATTTTTCCGGAGCCCTTCGGGCTTCCAACATTAAAAGTTAGTAGCCCGAGTCATTGTTTCAAGAGACCAGAATTAATTAATTAAAAGTGAGGATGAATCACCTTGTGATAGGTTAGGCGCCCGTTCGGGCTACTCATTCAGAAATTTGCTTGTGTGACTCAGTAGGAGAAAACTTAAACAGAGACCTTGACAGAATAATCACTTGGGCAGATAAGTGGAAAGTATTGGTTTGAACCACAAAAGTGCAAAACCATGATACTGTTCCAGAAAAAGCATCCAGTTACTACTTCAGTGACTACAATCTGCCTTGGTGAGATATGCTTGAAATTCTTGCATTAACCTTTGAGAAAAAGCTTTTGTGGTCCTAGCATCTTGCTAAGATATCTGTAAGTGTTGGCTAAAGGCTTGCTGAACGACCCCCTTAAAAATACTGAAATGCCACTGACTGACGCATTGGACTCCAAGGTGGTGTGTCTATGTTGCCAGTTAATTTCATTCTCAGGTTGAATCCGATTTTTACCCAGGTTGAATTGGTGATCCTCATTTTACCTAAGTTGAATAAATACTAAGATTAACTGAAGAAACCGTTTTGGAGCCCAAATTAAGCCAAGAGAAAAATTAGGGTCAGGTTAGGATTAGTTTTGGTTTTTATACAAGGATATCAATTGACTTATTATAGAAAAGTAAATAATGAAAGACTCATGTTGGGGTGAGCATGTTTGTCGTTGTAGTGTAGTGGCGAAGACATAAGATTATAGATCTGGAGGGTCTGAATTTGAGTACCGGTAAGTGCATAGTACAGTTCTTTGTTGCCTTAGTTTGTAACAGTTGTAATGTTGAGATGAATGGATCAGTGTATGAAATCAATACAGAAGCTGATAAGATAATGAGATGCATAAGGTGGGTGGGTGGATGGATGGATGGATGGATAGGCACTCAAGACCAGTTGAATTCTGAGCATCTTGAGATAGCTAAGATTTGATAGGGAGAATAATCTTTAAGGCCTTCTTTTGTATAGATTCTATAGAAGAGGCTACATGTAGATAGTCTGGTAAGTCAGACCACACTGGCAAGGCATATTCCAAGACTGATCTTATAAGAGAACAGTAGATCTGAACAAGGACATTGATTTCTACTCCATAAAGTCGCTTGCTTTCAATTGTTAGCCTTCTTAAACAATTTAAGCAATAGAAAACGTTTTCCGTGTTTGCATAGCCTGATATAAACACGAGAGGGGTTGGGAGAATTCGAGACAGTTATGCAAACCCGGGACAAAGTCGAGGGTTTGCATAACTGTCAAGAATTCTCCCAACCCCTCGAGTGTTCATGTCAGGCTATGCAAACAAAGGAAAAAAGGTTTTTTCACTTTTTGATTGAAACAGATTTTCTTGACACGCGCTCATATTTCCTACCAACCAATCAAAACGCGCATCTGACAATACATAACCAATCAAAATTCGTGACATGTCACAGCCGTGTTTACATACTCTCATCTAAACACAGCTATTGACCAATGAGAGTGAACGTACTATCCTAATTATTTTATAATATATTATTAATACGCATATTCCAGGTTAGGCTGAACAATATGGATTAATTATCTCAAATGAATTCAAATCTATATGTTTATTATTATTCCTTTTATTTTCACTCTTCGCAACCATAAAGAGGTGGAGTCAACGGGGAAGAAGACAACTTAGTACTCATACAGGGTATTTCCCGATGCAAGCATAACCAAAGGACATTTTTTGCTCATTTAAACACGATCAAATATTTACATGAAGAAGCACCTTGTATTTTGGTAAGAAATTTCCTGCAGGCCAAGTAGTTTTCCTCATCTATGGTTGTTTCCAGGTTTATTATCTCCAGGCCAAGTGTAGTCTTCATTTCATCAGTCACAAGGTAGCTCTCTGCCACTTTATTGAGGTGACCAGAGAGATAATCATTCCACAGATGCTCAAGACTTCTTAAGGTAGGGCAATCCACGATGATTTCAAGAGAGCCCAATTTGACAGCTTTTAAGGATACCTTGTAGACTGCTGTGATAAATTTTGTCAAGGCTCTCACTCCTTTCCGTTTCTTTGAGGAATAGTCACGGAATTTCACAAAAGTTTGGACTTGGAGTGCTAAAAGATTATAGACTTTTTCCTGTTGTTCTTCGGTTAGGTTTGATCCCCTGATTAGGAGCTTGATAAAATTGTCTGAAAATAAGATTACACCATGTAAATTTATGGTGATTAAAAATAATTATCGACACCATTATATTTCTTCATAGCAGGAAACATGGCCTTTAAAACTCTTTTAGGGCCTCTTCATATGAGCCCTGTTTCTGAGATCTCACCTTACTTTTAAATCCTTTGTAAAAGCTTTGATGTGTTCATAGGAGAGGGGGGCCCGGCTCGGTTGACAGGATCTCGGTAAGCGGGCTGGAAATTTTGCCACGTGAAAACTTATCCCGGTTACCGGGAGGAAAAGAATACAAATGCATTTTCGTGATAGAATGCGCATTACCGAGCTTTTAATCCTCTTTTCATCGATAATGAAGCTTGGAATAGTTTTATTTTATAGTTAACGTACAGTCAAAAGAAATTGAGGTTGTTTAAACAACGAAAATCAAGAAATTATCGCCAGGCTCGTTGGCTAGATTTCACGCCTGAATGGTCATGTCACCACTTTCTTAAATTTTCATCTCGGAAAGTCACCATATGAACAGAAACCAATTTCATCTCAGTAACCGAGCCAGCCCGGTCAACCTGGCTCGTATGAAGAGGCCCTTAATCAGACACTAAAAAGGAAATTAAGTAACCTCAACTGACTCAAAATTCCTACAAAAGGATTTTAAAATATTTAAAATAAGTGTCTAGTTGTTCTAGCGTCATCCGGAGCACTAATTGGGGACACTGTAAACACAACTTTATTGAACTGGACCCTCAATGGTAGACCTGCAAAGTCAAGGAAGCTATTCACGAAGGCCCTAATAACATCAAAGGGAATAATGAAATTGAAACTCCTGCAGGGTGGATGCCAACAATCAACAAAACACACCAAGAGATCCGTGGTGCTGATTGGTATGAGATATCATCAATATTATGAGTTAGAATATTGCTACAATAGGCGTCAAAATTGTTGACACACTGACCATTTCTACGCCCAATGCCATATTTCTTTTATCTTTTAGCCTTTTTAGGTGGTCTAGTTCGCCCCCTTCCCCCCAAACAATGTTGTAGCATGATTCCTTGGCCTTTGCAGGCTACGGGTCTAATTGTTAATTATTATCCAACTTTATTAGTTATTGAATGAAATTTTAATAGAACCCATTGGGAACTCGGAATCTGAGCCCCAGATGGGATTCGAACCCATGACCCTCCGTGATCTAATCGGATGCTCTGACCACTGAGCTACTGGGGACTCTGGCGAGCAAGGGTGAAATGTGGGTCTTTGACTCGAGCTGCATCACGCAGCTACAGAGTCAAATAACAACTGACAGCATAGCTCATAACTGTATCCCGCAGTCACCTTAAAGCATATCTGAGATGCGGCCAACCAACCACCCAAGTGAGAGAATGTGAGAATGATATACACATTTGAAATGGAATGTTAATAGAACCCCTTGGGCGAAATGTAGTTAATCAAATTGATATAGAGCATAAAATGATTTTCTCCCATGAAAAATGTCATTCAGGGTTTCTCCGTCCCTGGTCCCTTCAAACTTCATTGATTAACTATGTTTCCCTGAGGCTAGGACTGTGAATCCTGGATCCTCCTGGGGGCAGAGATGCGCTGTTGGCTCGAGACACCCTTTTAACTTGTATACAAATTGTCTTCTTCTCTCTTGTCCGCCTGTGAATCGCCGTTCCTGTCGATCCAGTTGTAACACTGAACACTATTTGATGAAACAACCTTGATCGGCGGTCTCAGTTGCCCGAGTCGTTAGCGATTGTCTGGGTAGTGTTTCCATATAATCGTCCTGATCGCCCTAGTTGTTTCAAATGATGTTCAGGCAATCTGGATGATCATATGGAAACCAGGCTTTAGGTACCATGATTTTGAGTTTTTGTCAAAAACCTATTAAATTACCACAAAACAAAAGATTGGAGAGCAGATCCTCTTAGCAAGAAAGTAATTTAGAATTTGGCTTTCCAACAGCATATGATAAGCTTAAGGTACACCAAATAAAAAAAGTGGTAGTCAGATATGTCCAGGTTTGACCCTAATTAGATGCACACGGATTTCAATAAGCATCACAACGTGTCCCCTTGCTCTTCTCGCCAACTTCATCATTCGTGTCTCAGAATACAGCAAATTTACGTCAAAAAGTGTACCCCAAATGCAGCTCTTTAAGGACCTTCGCGCCCATTGCTACTGCGCATTTTTTCGCGCATGTCACACACACGTCATGCATCGCAGACCATGAAGGTAAACACGATGCTAAAGGCACAAACATTTTCCTCAAGAATGGAACGTGAAAGCGTGTGGCATCATGGGATAGCTGTGGACCCAGGTCTTCTCGGAAATGTCACGCAATGACGTGACAGCACGTGACAGCACGTTTTGATGTTTCCGGTGGCTGCTTTAATAATTAAATCATTTTCTTTGCTTTCTTCTAAAGAAAAATTCATTGCCTAACTAGTGAATTCCACGATAAATTTTACGTTAAAAACCGACATCGCATGAATCATGAAGCGATGAGTGCGACATCAGTTTTTCCAGTGAAATTTACTTTGCAATTCACCAGTTTGGCAATGAATAATTTTTTCTTGAACCGAATGAGTTTTAAAAGAAAACAAGCACCCCATCAGCGAGCGAATGGAAAAGGAAAAAAAGCCATTTCAGAGTCAACTGTCAATAGCCAGCGAATAGGAATCATGCTAAAATTGGAAGCTATAAAAACAACTTTGTCAGTTCAAGGTCAACGAAGAGTTTTACTAATGTACTTTATTCCACTTTATCTCTGAAAACAAGATCATTCACATTTTGATGTATTTTGAAACACGCCAGGTTGGCTTCAGGTACAAGAATTGGCAAACTACGGCAATGCAACCAAGAAAGGACGAACTTCAAACACGATCTGCTCCAACACTTAAATAACGTTTTGGTGCTTTAAACAAACTTCTGAAAACGCAAGCTAGTGAGATTTCCCCCTAATTTTACCAGAACTCATTGCGAATACATGTTTACAACAGAAAGGCAAAATTTTCTTGTCACTGTTGAGGCACAACGAAAACCAGTTGGGCAAACGGATTAAAAAAGCACTTGTTCGCTCGTATTTTAGAGGAAAACAAACAAATCAACTCTTTCTTATGTCCAAAAGAGTACAGATAATTGTTATTTAATTCCAGTTGACAAAAAAATTCGATTTTCATTCCTGAACAAAGGAAGAACCAATTAAACCACCTCTTAAAATTATGCATCCACTTTAAATAATGCATCGGTAAAAATAACAAACGGTTTAGTGCCCAAGGAAAGAATTTGTGTGTAAAGTATGAGCTATTACTGGTATTGTTTTGTCGTTGTCATTCTCTTTCGCTCAGTACTTTCGTTTCTGTTCTAGACATAGGTCCTCCAGGCATGATGTAACCTTATCAGAGCTTCTAAAGATATGCCAAAAATTGCAAAACAGAGAAAAAATCAGCTCTAAGCAAATTAAAAATAAACACTCAGCTTTAAGTTTACATCCCGCAAATGCTTGACTTGAATAACTGCGTAGCCACCAGTGTGGACCACAGATATCATGATATGTCAAACTGGATTGAAACCAGTGAAAAATGCAGAAAGAAAACATCTTCCGAACCGTTTTCCACCTGAACACGAAAAACATTGACTGTGTAAGAACTTTCGTTGATATATAGTATGGCCGTGTAGCCGCGTCGAGCCACAGAAAGCGCTTATGCTTATGTTCAGAAAACCAGTACCTGGTCAGCGGTCAACTTCAAAAAAAAAATAGCTGACCTCGGTGAGCTCTAAGCTTGAGCCCACGATATGGTCACGTGATACTGGTCAGGGGATACCTTGTTTTGACAACTGTCAATTAATCAAAAGATGGATGTCCACAAAGATGTATGCTGTAAACTAGCATGATACTGGTCACATTGGCATACATGGAGGGGTCGACGTGTACGGACGGTTGATGACGTCATGGCTACAAAACCAAGCTTTCTCGCATCGATGGGTTATCATATTTTCTTAAGAATGGTGCTCCACGCGTGCGTGCACCAAACCGCTAAAAATAACGCTAACCTTTACCCTTACCTTATTGTTGAACATAGGTAGCAAATGCTTAGTGTTGGATGTCAAAATTGGGCGTGCATCTAATTAGGGTCGAACCTGGACATAAGCAGGGGCGGATACAGGATTTTAAAAAGGGGGTGGACAAGGAACGGACCATTAGATATTCTAGGGGAGGGGGCGTGCAGAAATCCCCCTCAATGCTAGCTGTCAACCTGAATGGGGAAAATAAAAAAAATCATGCAAAGCCATGGCTTACGAAAAAATCTAGCTCAAATGCTACTCCAGGAAAAAAGTCGCACAAGACCAAAAAGCTGAATCCAACCCACCCCCCTAAAATACCCAATGGTCTGTCCCTAAAGAGACAGCATTGGTGTATTTACTGTTACCGTAGTCACATGGCCGGAACCGCAAGATTTCGAACACAATTTGAACGACGAAACAACTTCACAATTAGTGTCTTGTCAGATGATGTTTCCTCCAAAGTCAATAAACTAAGAATACCATACTTACAACCTGATTATTGACTGAGGAGGGAAGCTGACATCATTCGTCTTGGA
>JALIRR010007289.1:2500-5000 GCA_023091755.1 Montipora sp. Colony 1 RG-2022 | reverse complement strand
TCTTAATGACCCCCCAACTTGAAATTCAGGCAACCCAGTGTACCCTCACGGAGGGTCTAGTCCATCTGACTTAAATCGAATTCCACCACTGGGTTAGAGTATTTTACGGGTCACTGATCCGACCTGTTTCGACATACTGAACATATAGATCATGAATATACCCTGTTTTTCTTGTTTTACATAGTGTTGTTTGTTTAGATTCTTTGCCCAAGAGTGGGGCTTTTTTTGACACTTTTGATAGTTTCCCACCCTGGGAAATCTGATAAGAAAAATTTAAGAATTGTCAATACCCCACCCCTTGCCCACACACCTTGTCCTTGCCTGGGATTTACATTGATGTAGGTGCATAAGAAATGTACAGATTATGTGACATGCGACAAAGCTCAGTGTTTGGGAAAATGTTCCCACGGCTACAAATCCACCGTAGAATTCGAGGGCAAAGGTTTTTCTTTCATTTCAATCCGCTGGCCGCGCAATCGAAGCCCTGCCGGCGACGTTAGGCGGCTGTTTAGTGTCCCACACGAATCGATAAAATGATGGAAAAGATCCTCTTTCACTTTGATAAAATTTTGCCAGTCAAGTGTTGAGCAATCACACTTTCAAAATCTGAAGAAAAAAATTTTTTTTTGATCATAGCAGCACTTTAAACACTCGTTACCAAACCGAACTCAACGGTCGCCGTGTGGTGTTTAAAATGAAAGAGGATCTTTTCTATCGTTTCATCAATCCGTTTGGGGCACTAACAGCCTTCTGACGTCGATGGCAGGGCTTAGATTGCGCGGCTAGCGTTCTGAAATGAAAGAAAAACATTTGCCCTTGAATTATACGGTAGATTTATGGCCGTGGAAACATTTTAACCGGGAATATTTGACTCAATTTGGTGGGCTCCTGAGAATTCGGTGTTCAGCCTTGATATTTTACTATAATCGTTGACAACCGAGGAACTGGTAATGGCTCAATTCGCGTCAAATTTGGAAAAAAAAAACCACACAGGAAGGAAGCGGCCCGCAATGACAATACAGTTGGGCTTTTTAATTGAGATTTTTTTTCATAAAATTGTCTTCTTAGGTCCTCAAAAACCAACATTTGACTTGATTTTCATTGATTGTTAATTTCACTTTACAGTATCCCCAGTTAGTGCTCCAGCTCTAGAACGACTAGAGACTTAAATAAAAGTTGCTTTTCCTTCTCCTTTTCCTTTTCCTTTTTCTTTTTTATCGGAATTCCCATACAAATCCTTATATATTTGTTGGCTTTCTCGCACACTGAGCTTGGGGCGCTTGTGATTATGTTAGCCTGCTTTATGCAAAACAAATATTGACGCAAAAGTAAATAAATATTGATGTACAGTTTTTAAGAAGAGCGGAAGGAAGTTTTTAGGAAGTGTCGATCGAGAACAAAACAATTTGCCATCAACAGTAAAATTTGTGAGATAAAAACATCATTTGAATTGTTGTGTTAATTGTTAATTTCACTTTACAGTGTCCCCAATTAGTGCTTCAGCGCTAAATCTACTAGCCACTTAAATAAAGTTCCTTTCGTTTCCTTTCCTTTTTTTACCCGCGAATATAACAAGTTACCGCGAGCGAAAAACATTTTAGAAGACTTTTGCTACTTTCAATTTCTCTATCGTCAGTTTTGGTTGTACGAGTAAAATCGCTAAATCGAAAGTGACATCGATTTTGGCGGCCGCCAGTGATAAGTTACCTTGCGTGTTTACACTAACTACTAATGAAACAAAGGATAATTCTGTGACAAAATGGCGCAAGACACCGGGTTTTTGTTTATAGTTAGTTTTTTTTTCTTTCAAGCGTTTTAAAGTTCGACAAGATATGTGCGAATCCAACACAAAGATCGCAATCGTTTATGTTAGTAAGTGTCAACTGAAGTTAAGCTCGTTCGAATGGAGTTAGTACTTGTTAGTACTTATCGTGACCACGATAGCTAATTTTTTAAAACTTGATTTCATTTTTTATTTTGCTTGGCTGTTGAAGGTTATTTTCTTATCTTCTTTCTACGTCGGAACGACTGAACAAACTGGCTCGCAAGAAACAGGTCGATTGGAGTATTCGTTCTATGCAAAATAATGTTCACAGTGGAACACACAAGAACGGAGCGAGAGTTAACGTAGAAAAAACTCCCTAGCTTAAAGTGCCTATAACCCCAAAAAAAAAATGGTTGAAACCTCGATTTTTTGTGAATTTTCAAAGTAGACAAAAAACGCCCCCATTTGGAGCATTACCGAGTGAAAAAACTATCAAATTGGGTCTGGGTCGAGCACGATTCCTGACGTCATACCAGGATTTGGTGATCAACGAAACTGCCTGATGCCTGTGTTGTTTTCGGGTGTGACAACACTCCAAATCAGAAGGAAGGTATTGGACTTCATCCGGTACCTTTTTATGGAGCAGACAACCCGCAGAAAAGAAAAAAGAAGAAAAAAGTGGGTTGACTTTGTTCAATTGAAGCGTGCACGGCGGGTCTAATCTGCAGGTCGCAG
>JALIRR010007288.1:15000-17500 GCA_023091755.1 Montipora sp. Colony 1 RG-2022 | reverse complement strand
AAATTTGATAAAAAACTTAAGTCTGAATTCATTGATGGCGGCAGTCATAAAAAATATCGTTTGAAACCGATCTAATTATTACATTTGCGAGCCATGGCAAAGATGAACGTGTTTTTGGTTCGATTTGTTTTCAAATGTGGGATGGCAAAAGGGCGATGGTTTCTCAGATTATATTTGGGTTCGTTCCTAGGAGGCAGCAAGCTATTTAATTTGTGACCAGTATCAGAGAAAATCTGGGCGAATAACTTACTGCACAAAAGACTGGTGTTCGGTAATGGGCGTTATGCCCAACAAGCCGCAAGGACTTGTGTAGCCCGTGCGAGGAACATTTATCGATAACGCCCTTTT
Source organism: Montipora sp. Colony 1 RG-2022 (assembly GCA_023091755.1). Classification (NCBI taxonomy): domain Eukaryota; kingdom Metazoa; phylum Cnidaria; class Anthozoa; order Scleractinia; family Acroporidae; genus Montipora; species Montipora sp. Colony 1 RG-2022. Next base: position 17,152 of record JALIRR010007288.1, on the reverse strand, counting down.
CTCGATACGCACGAGCTCATTCTTCAAGTACTGCGGCATACCCCGGAACGAACACAAGCTTTATAAAAAAGAACTAGATCTGAGGGGGGCACTCGCGCTCTTTTAAGTTGAACCAGGAGGTACAATTTCTTACTAGCCTTCTTAATGATCTCATTTACATGCGCGTTCCGTGTGAGATTGTCACTGATAGTTAACCCTAACAATTTGGCGTTTTTAACAACCTCGAGCCGTCAATAGTTATGGCGTCAAAGCACTCGGGATCGCGAGCAAAAGAAATACGCATCTCTTTGCACTTGTCAGGATTAAGGACAACTCTGTTTGCACGAGACCAGTCGATAATCTGATCGGTCATGCCCTGAGCGTTACTAAAATTTCCCTTTTCGATTTGCTCCGAGGCCGTGGTGTCGTCTTTAAATTTCCATAAATATGGAGAATTTGTGTCCAAATCGTTGATGAAAAGGATAAACAACCACGGGCCCAAATTGGTACCATGTGGTATCCCGGAGGGGACTGGACCCCAATCAGAGTAGCAACCCTTTGCTAACTTGATTCGCTGGGATCTATCTGAGAGGAAATCGATAATCCAGTTAAGAACACTACGTGGCATGACTAACCCTTCTAATTTATCAATCAAAATACGGTGGACAATAAAATCAAAAGCTTTGCGATAATCAGATAACATAGTTCTTACTGTTGCACCATTCCTATCTGTCCTTATAGCCCAAGCATGCATCATGCTAATAAGAGCCATGGAGGTGGAGGACTTTGGAATCGCCCCATACTGACTTCCAGCTATGGCGTCGAGAACAGCTGGTTTGACAAAGTCCTCCACCACGAACTCCTCAGCCACCTTAGAAACACAAGGTGTCAGTGACACCGGTCTCAAGTCCTTTTTCAGTTCAAGCACGGGATTCTTCTTTGGGAGGGGAGGAACATCAGCCATTTTCCAGATGGTTGGCAGACGCTGCTCGAGATATGACGCATTGAGGATTTGCGCAATGGGGGAGGCCAGGATATCCGCGTACTCCTTAAGTAGCCAGGTCGGCACATTGTCAGGGCCGGACGCCTTCCGCGCGTGGAGTTTAGATAGCACCTTCAGCACGCGTTCCTCAGTAACACTTAAGAACTGGGGCTCATCCTCTAGGGGGAAGCGCGTGAGCGGCTCTTGCAACCTGTACTGATCCAAGGGCTCAAGAAAGGCGGCGTTGATGGCGTTAGCCTGCTCTGGCTTGGAGAGATCAGAGAACTGGTCGACATTGATTTGACTTATCAAGTCCCCACCCTTCGTCTTTGCGCCGCTAAGCCGTTTCACGTCGTCCCACCACCTCCTGGAGTTCTCTCCCTTCAGCTGTTGTACTTTCGATTCGTAATACCGGCATCGGCACGCTTTCCTCTCCCTGTTGACGACATTTCTGAAGTGTCTAAAAAGGACTGAGTCAGGGCCATGAGTGTTAAAGGCCTTTTGTCTCTTAAGGATGAGTGACTTCAATCTCCGAGTCATCCAGGGGGGGTCAGCTGTACAGACGCGGTACTCCTTCTCTGGCATTAGGATGTCTAGTCCAGTACCGACTACCTCGAAAAATGTATTCCACATCTCCTCGCAACTTGTCAGGGGGGCGAAAAGTAACTGCCAGTCAAAGAGATTTAGATACCTCCCCATTGCGGCCTTGGAGCTGGCCCGCAGGTCCCGCTTTGTGATGGTTTTCTTGGAGTTAGTGTTACGCTTTCCATGCAACGCGGTTGCCATCACCGTATTGTGGTCCGACAGGCCGAATGGTGGAAAGGCCTGAGGCGCAGAGTAATACTCATGCATATTCGTCAGTATCAAATCGAGGGTGGCGTCTTTACGAGTTGGTACTTTCACGATTTGTTTAAGGCGAAAATGCCCCAAAAGACCACTAATATCCAAACGGTTTAAGGCCCCAGTTACAAGGATGCCACAGTTTGGATACTTGGACTCAACCAGAGACAGAGACTGGAACAGGTGCTCCCGAAAAGATCGATCATCCACCTTGGGAGGGTAGTATAACGCAGCGGCAATGATACAGGAGAATCCCCGAGGGCGGCGATTGGGTCGAATATGCAGCCACAGACCCTCAACAGACCCTCAATTCAGATCTTTTAGATGTTTATATCTGTACTCTCCTTCTCT
>JALIRR010007288.1:2500-5000 GCA_023091755.1 Montipora sp. Colony 1 RG-2022 | reverse complement strand
GTACGCTTTCGAGGGAGATGAAACTAGACACATGTCTAGACTTGTGAACACATAAAGAAATTTTAAAAAACCGAAGCTTTCACCGGAAAATGACAATTAAAAGAAAAATTGGCCATCGAAAATAAAACGTGGATGGACTCCTCAAACCTGAAAACCCGACTGCTATATTGTTTGTTCGGATCTGTCATCTTACCAAGGAGGACTTCAAGCGGGATTTTCAGGTATATGAATATTGGTCTTAATGACATTCGCTCAATACTAAAATCACAGCCAACCAGTCCCAAATATCATTATATTGGAGCCAGAAAACTGAATTAAGCAATATATAGACGACTTTCAGTGTTTTGCGCTTTTCCAGGCAGTAAAATAAACTTGACTTGAAATGTAGTTAAGTTATGTTCGCTTTATAGATCCACTTCAACGTTTTTTTTTTTTGAAGTTGTAACAGGGGTCTCGTAGAAGACCACGGTAGACAGATTAAACTCGATTTCCAGGCGTTTATTTCACAGCAATGAGCGCGGGATAGCACTGCAAACTCTCTTTCGCTTTGTAAAACTCCTGCATATAACTCACATATAAACCCTGCTTAACGACCACGAGGTAAATCTATTCTGATGGTGGAGCCAATATCAATACAATTTACCCTCTGGATTAAGATTCAAGTCTACAAAGTATCACTCTTCCTGCCTGTTTACATCAAGTACATCTAGCTAACCGGAGAAATCCTTGACTGTTGTACGTCATAGCCTCGTTTGCATACACAAAAACAAAGATGGGGGATTTCAATTTAAAATTGCCTATTTTTGAAGCATTAATGTTCGCTATTTAGTCCAATTGAGTGGTCAAGTGTGACAATACAGGTAAAGAACTTTCGATTCAAAGAGACTTTTCCAAGGCCGTACTTCAGATTGGCTGTATGCTGCTAATAATAAATTTTTCAGACTTTCAACATTGTAGTGGGGGGGGGGGGGGGGGGGGGGGGGGGGGGGGGGGAGTGGGAACTGCAAAAATATGGCACTGCTTTTGAAAGGAATGCTGAAGTCATCAGTAATCACAAGTTTTGCATAGCTGTCCCAAGGAATTTGGTGTACGGTTTTTTGGGTTACTTAGGGTGTCCGTAAACTTCTTGGATTCAGCTGTACAATCCCGCATTTAAGTGCCCCCAACAAAATGCTGCTCCATATCATCCAACATGGAATGCTAAGAGACAGTTTTGAGTGGCTAACACTGTGACGAGCTTTAGTCAAGATGATGGAATGTGTAGCAGTGGAGCTGAGACGCAAACCGCGGATCGAAGCCTTCCTCCGGACAGCAACTCTGCGTTTGCGCTTACGCGCTTTACTAGCTTTCCGATCCCGGAAACAATGTTAAAACTGAGCTTACATGAAGGTGTTTTCCGAGCAAGTCAACCAGTATTCTGAACCCATTCTCTAATACCCCCTCTCAATTGAACAAATAAGTCCTGCGTACTTGGCCAAACAGTTGCATGACTTGCACAATTGCCAACTCAAAAGAAAGGGCCATCGAATTTAGTATTTCACTTGAGATTTCGCATGCAAAGTGACGCAACATTGTTGGGTGTTACATGTTGCGTCCCTTTGCTCATCCTGTTGCGTTGGTGGGAGTTGTTGCGCGAAACTTGAAACTGGTCAAACGTTTGAGCCAACAACTCCCGACGTTTCTTTTGTTCCTTGATCACCGAAGCCTAGTGCAACAATGTTGTTCCGTTTGCACAGTTCTTCCAACATTGTTGGGGCCACGCACACACATTAGATATGATCTCCATGGAGATAGTAGCGCATTAATATGTTGAAAAAGCATGTCGGCAGCCTAACTTTGTAAGTTTACAAAGTCTTATGGGTCGTTTCCTTCCCATAATACTCTGCACTTCCTTACATTGTTCGGAGTTGTTGCATCCGCTCGCACAGCACTACCAACACAATCCAACATCTGCCTGACCTACTTCTCTCAACACGGAGACTTGATGTCGTTTGTACCAACGTTTATCTAAAAAGTGCTGTATCTTGTAAATTCAGGTGTTGAAGACTTCGATTTCAAGCATTACAATAGGACATCATTCGCTGGCTTGGAAACTCACATTCCTAATGCTTACTGCAATGCTATGCTACAGGTATACTTAACAAACAAGTATCAACCAAATTGTTCCATAATGATTGAAGTGTTCTTCCTAATTTACGTATATATCAGGCTTCTACTACATTTCAACCCATAGCCAATTGGATACCAATTATTTCCGTTGTCCGGCAAAAAGCTGCACAGGATAATAGATGCGTCCCAAAATATTTACGTTCCCATTCGCCCTCTCATTCCTGTCTTCACCCTAACTTTTCACCCTTTCATTCCTTATCCAACGCACTCATCCTTGATGCCATCCCCATTTCTCATTTCGCTGTCATTTTCATTCCTCATCATAAATTGGAACAACTGATACCTTGTGTCTTACTCCTCAATAGGCCATTTCCGTTCTTCTTCCTTTTTA
>JALIRR010007287.1:17500-22024 GCA_023091755.1 Montipora sp. Colony 1 RG-2022 | reverse complement strand
GGTTCACGTCGGATAGAGTGAATTGAGTAGAATGGCTGCCGCAGCCTTAGTCGACTTAAGTTTAAATTGAGCTGAGTGGACTGGCTAGTGCCGCAGTGCTTGCCTCATGGATTAAAGAACGAGGTGTATCCAACAACACGACTGCGATACTGCAGCAGGAGTGTTTTTAGGGTCCATTTCTTGTGGGCGGGTATTCTGCTTTTGACATTAAGTCTGTAATAGGTAGTATCTGCAGATTTCGCAAAGTGATTTTCTGCTCAATATCTTAATTTAAGTGATTTCAGTTAAAGCTGACCTGCACGTGCGAGCAGAAGCCTAGCCTCTGTATCCACAGAAGAATCCAACACTCTATAACTTCTCAAGTGTGCCTTGGTGTCCTTATCACATTTTGCTATTGTTACGCATTGAGCGTTTGCTGGATTATCAGAACTTGGGCCACAAATTCCCCCAAGAAACTCAGAATAACCGCACGAAGCCATTGGTTTGTGTGCTTTGTCCTAATCTCTTGCGTGACAGCTCTGACGACACAATCACGGCGCAACTCGCGAAGGTCACAAAGCGTTCGACTGGTTCGATGGTCGTTTGAGGGCTTCGAGGAAAATCCAACCAGCGTATACTTATATAAAGGGGGATACTTTTGTTTGTTTGTTTTGCAGGTATGTTCAGAAAGTGAATTAAGGAAACTTGTTTGCGTAAAAATATGGAATGGAATGAATCTTCCTAGTATGCAAATTTTTAGGTCAGTTATTTTAATTACCGGATATGTCACTCTTGAACCAAAACAGTTAAATTTTGAAATGACACGTTCCATTTTACCTACAGTAGTTCCAGTAGACCTAAAGACTCGAATTGTTCAGTGAATAAGTCGAGATTAGCGTGTGTGATTTCAATATACCTCGCCTCCGCTTTGGTGGTCAAAGGTCGACTTTTGTTGACAAACAGCATGTTGAAATTGGCCTCAAAAATCCTCCGTTTCATTTACCCAAAAATTTTATTGAATTTAATTGCAGCAGAAACATTGCTTATTCCAATGAATATCGTCCCGTTTGAGAAAGCCATGTACCTGGATGCTTTTTTGACAGTCGAATTTCGTACAAATTTGGCACTCTGTAATCAATGTAAAAAAGGTTAAGTTTTAAAATTTGGTCAAAAATTCCAGATTTGGTATATTGTACCGTTAACAGCGCTAAAGGGTGAAGGAATTACTCTAGTTGTGCCATGTTGTTTTGAATTTCAAGTTACTCATTGGTTATTTCAAAAATAGCGATTCAAACGAGCAACATTTTGGAGTGGTTTTCACTCGCTCACAAGGCCCCATACCGAAAAAGTCGCCGTCCAGGTAAAATAATTATCGAAACAAACTAAAACATATTTTTTCTAAAATGGTTTTGGTAGTACTTTATTGTGACAAAGTTTGGCAATTTTCGATTTTTTTATCTTGCACGGTCTTAGGTGAAAATTGCTGAGAGGCGCTCTTAAGGTATTTACCAATAGTTTTAACTTGATATTAATAAGCAAGGAAAGTCCAAGTAACACAATATAAAAAAATGTACAGTAGGTATCTTACTGAAGCAGTTTAAGTGCCAGAATTAATACAGAAAGCCTTTCTTCTTCAATTTCAAAATTACATGGGCTCATCCTGATCTACATGCAGTGCACAGGTGCAAGGACTATCACTGCAATTTCCTGGACTCACAATTTAAAAACAGGAAAACACACACAGCCGTACAACGTATGTTCTCTATGCTGAGAATGCACACAAGAAGAAACTAGACCTGCAAACCCTGAGTGGTAGAGTGGTTGTTGCAAGGGGAGGCAGTATGATGGGTTGTTTTTGGGATGGACTTGTAATCCAGAGTTCCTGGCTGCAGTCCCCCTCTGACCACTAGTTGAAGTTGTTTCGGGTAGTCCCTGTTTAGTTTTGCAGCTGGCTTTGTACATGTAAATAGCCAACTGACATGTCTCCTGCTAGCTAGGATTCTTCAATACGTAAGTGTTGTAAGTATTGTCTAATATTTCAATGCCCCCGAGGAGAGCAGGCAGTTAAGTGCAGGCACTAGATGCTCTGCATAGGAGGCTTCTTGGTGAATTGTAGACTGATGTTTCTTTCCACCAGGGTTGACTTTTGAGTGGTTTTTAAAATTATCTAATGGCTATGCAAAAACCTGGACCAAAGTCCAAAGAAAAAGCAAAGGGGAGGGGGAGGGAGAAAAAGAGCAAGAAACTGCCTGCAATCAACCCCAAAAGATCTTTGAAACTCATATTCACCAACAGATGGGGAAAATATTGTTCCTGATTGGCTGATAAGTGTCACAAAATTCTGCCTAACAGTCAACATTTAATGTTCCCTTTATGAAAGTATCAAGAGAAAACAATTAGCAGAAAGAAAAAAACCTCGTCGCATAAGCTTGTGCAGCTTGGATTTTCTGGTGTTCTTGAAACAAGGGCAGAAAGACCGTGTAAAAAAAGGCAATGAATGAAGGTGACTTTTTTGGTGGTCCTTTCCATGAGATTTGGCAGTAGCCTCATACTGATATTTCAGCTATCTCTAAAAATAAAGGAGAAGATGTCCAGTGAAATGTGTTCTGCATTAATAATCACACCTTTGAGAAGTATCATTGATGACCAGATTAAAGAGGCTGAAGGTTAGGGGTAACAGCAACCTTTTTGGCAGCTGCTAAGCTGGAAGATGCATTCATTGGGAAAGTTCCAGAAAGTTCACATTAGCAGAAGATGAGCTGAACAAGGCATTTTTCAAGGTGGCTAAAGCGACATTCTAATAACTTCCACAAAAGATTGTTGATATCATTGTTGATGAGGTGCACACAGTAGAAACATGGACAGAGAAAATTGGTAACAGTAAGTCGACATGTTAGCTTGATCATGCAAATATTTCCCCAACGAAATATGAGTTGTGTTTCTCCCAATGTTTGCACAAGGAATGCTATGATTGGTTGCTAGTTCACATCAAAGCTGTGCTCGTCACACATGATTGGAAATGGGACTTTCAAAGATCTTGTGGGTTGATTGCTGGCACTTTCACGCTTCTTCTCCTCACCACCTCCCTGTTCCCTTTCGCACGGCCATTACATTCAAACAATCACTCGAAAGTTAACCCCATTGGAAAAAAGTGTCTAAAATTCACCAAACCTCCTACTATGGAGGCTTTCTTTACCAAACCTCTTGCTATGCAGGCTTTCTTTGCCAGAGCTCTAGAAAGACGACTCAAAGGTGTATGGGAAATTTAAGTCTAATCTAACCTTAAATGGCCTCAAATCTGCTAAGCCGGCCATCATGCTACAAACTGCACGCACTTTTTCTTGTGTTTGTGTGGATATGCAGTATGGAAAACCTGCATTCGTACTTGCACTTCATGGCAAGGGTCCCTAACAAGACAGCTCTCCCGGGATAAACATTGAAAAATCTCATCAGTTATACTGTAGGTCTCGCTAAATTATTAAGAAATCAAAGGGATACATCAGGCTGTACCTTTGCAGTGGTTTCAATTCATCTGTGATGTTCAGTTTCTTGAAATACCAATTAGTACATGAAACTTCCTCAGTCTCTCACAAAATTCAAATAAGCATAGTGACAGACATTTGATGAGCTGTTGCTTGATCTTTCTCTGCGAGACTGGAACACTACAAAACAGATCAGAAAAAGAACATTTATCCAGGATATAATTACCAATGCTTAACTCCTCAAGAAACAAACAAGTTTTTGTGTACATAAAGAGCTGATAAAGAGCTCTTGGTTCTCAAATTATCACAAGCATTTAATTTTCCGACGGAAGAATATGGAATTCATCGCGTGTGTTAGTCTTCACAGATTGTCCTTTACGGTCCCTCGCGTCACCCGATAAATCTATCACCATGATCACCGTAAACCAGAAGTAACTTGGCGACACTATTTCCAAATTACGTCACCTAAATGAAAGTCAAAGCAGATAAATATACCTTCTATGATAGCCTTAACAATCTCTGCTAAGTTTTTATCTGCGTTGCCAAGGGATAAGAACACTTCTAGTCGCAGTATCAGAACCAATGGGCAGGACAACCATTGGAGGGCGATGTTCTTTGTATCTGAAGACCACGTTAATTAATTTGATCCTGCAGAATTATGGCACCCCTCAAATTCTACATTGCGCTCTTTTTCTCCTTCCTGTTCCAATCTGCTGTAAATATGCTGGTTTTATTCCGGCTACACTCAATCCTGGCGACTGCGAGAACTTCAGCTTCGTGCTCTGTGCTTCGTCGCTAGGATCAAAGTGGCGTTGGCGATAGGTTCTGGCGACGAGAAGTTGTTCATTCTTGTCCCCAGAGCCGCCTGCGTTTTGCTTAGCTGACCCAAATATATTTTCCATGCAAAATCATTTGAATATATATGATATAATGCCCTGGGGATACGCAAATGATTAATGTAAAAGGACCTTATTGGGCCCACTCCTTGCACTCTACTCAACTGCAATTGCTATTGCCGCATAGCTGGCACTCCAAAACCCCTTTCCTCGCTTCATGGATGAAC
>JALIRR010007287.1:0-7500 GCA_023091755.1 Montipora sp. Colony 1 RG-2022 | reverse complement strand
ACGTCGCGGAATAGCTCAAGTCGTTCAAACGCGCAATTAGCAAAGCTCTATAAGGCACGGCATTCACGGAAAGTAGCTTTTTAATATGGTGTAGTTTATAGTTAGTTCTAGTTGTGTAGTTATAGTTTTGATCTTTCTGTAAATAGCTGATGAATTGCCTGTGGTTAAAGGGGGACTCCGACGAAAAAGTCTCAAATCCTCGAGGAAACGCCGCCAAAATGTTGCATACGCTTTTAAAATAATGAATTTAACTTACTTTCACCAACATTTCAATGTTATTACGTCGAAATACTTGTTTTTCATACCATCCGCCATTATTGCTATGTCGCCTGCATACTTATTCGAGAAAGCCTGGAGCGAGGACTCATGACGTCGCTTACTCAACATATTGCTCGCTGCTACTTGAGTAAACAATGGAAAACATGTCAGAAAGCGAAGCTTCGTCTCTTATCGATCATGATTTATCGACTTCGGAATTATCGTTTGACTTCGAAAAAATATTCTGAGTCACTTACCTGTGATTATGAAGATTTGGACTCGTGGCTACTGAGGAAAAAGCAGCCGCATATCCACGAGAAAGAGCTCAAGAGAAAGAACAAGAGGAATGCTTCGAGATCGTTCGAATCAACTGATACTAGATGGTATGTTGGAGTCGTGATTTTGTCTGTTTACTATATTTCCCTTCATTTGTAAAAATTCAAATTTCTCCTTACTTTTTCTAGGTGCAAATGTACGTGTTGTTCTTCGGACACAGTAACAAAGGCCAGTGAAAGGGTAAGAAAAGCTTCTGCTGTTACTAGCGAAATTGATCGGTGAGTGGAGTAGCTGGAACTGAAGAAGAACTACAGTACCACTGATCTGCCTGGGCTTCAATCTTGTTGTTTAGATGAGTGGGTTTTAAAAATAGTCGCCATAGCATTAAGAAACCGAAAGAACGAGCGATACACATCAATGTATGAGCAAGGCCAAACTGCGAAGTATCGGTATTGGAGCGCTGTATAATAAGCTCAATTTGGATTGCACTTTTCAATTTTCCTTGTCGGGAAATATTTTCATGTTTTTTACAACGTAGCAATTAAGAACGACAATGGCAATAATTTTCCTTGCTCCTGAATAGATTTCTACGATCAGTTTCATACCGACAGTTTATTCGTCTTGTTTGGGACTTTATGGATGGGGTATATTATACGTTGATGTGTGTATCGCTCGTTCTTTCGGTTTCTTAATCCTATGGCGGCTATTCCTCCAACCCACTCGTCTAGACGGAACAGCAAGATTGAAATCCAGGCCGATCGGTGGTAGTACTTTATCATCTGTAACTGCTTCCAGCTTCCCCAGGCACCGATCAATTTCGCTACAGCAGAAGCATTCCTCTGCCTTTGTTACCGCGTCCGAAGAGCAACACGTACATTTGCACCTAGAAAAAATAACGAGAAATTTGAATTTTTACAAATGAGGGGAAATATAGTAAACAGACAAAATCACGACTCCGACATACCATCTAGTATCAGTTGATTCGAACGATCTCGAAGCATTCCTCTTGTTCTTTCTCTTGAGCTCTTTCTCGTCGATATGCGGCTGCTTTTTCCTCAGTAGCCACGAGTCCAAATCTTCATAATCACAGGTAAGTGACTCAGAGTATTTTTTCGAAGTCAAACGATAATTCGGAAGTCGATAAATCATGATCGATAAGAGACGAACCTTCGCTTTCTGACATGTTTTCCATTGTTTACTCAAGTAGCAGCGAGCAATATGTTGAGTAAGTGACGTCATAAGGCCTCGCTCCAGGCTTTCTCGAATAAGTATGCAGGCGACATAGCAATAATGGCGGACGCTATGAAAAACAAGTATTTCGACGTAATAACATTGAAATGTTGGTGAAAGTAAGTTAAATTCATTATGTGAAAAGCGTATGCAACATTTTGGCGGCGTTTCCTCGAGGATTTGAGACTTTTTAAAAAATCGTGTTTTTTCGTCGGAGTCCCCCTTTAAATAAAGCTTCATTCATTCCTTCATTCATTGTGGCAATTAGACCTTTGTGGCAGTGAGGCTGATGCAACATCTTGACCTGTTGTTGAGAGGGCAGGCTAAGAGAAACGATGGGATCTGGGAACTAGAATGGGGTCAGTGTAATCTGTTTGTCGTGATTCGATTAAGGATTGGGAAAGAAGCCAACGGATGGGATTAGATCTAATCGCTTTATTCTGACAAGAATAAATGTGGCGTGCATAATAGACACTACTATGGTCTACTTGTTGTAACCTGTCGTCTCTATCGGGGTCAACGGCAGCGTCTTCGCACTGGGTGATTGCTTGATCTGTCTGTCTGTCGCGAGAGTCGGCGCGGAGCTTGGGGAAAGCCAGAGAGATTCCGAGTACGTTGTTAACAATACCCAGGGATATAATATTATGCTAAACTAGCTTGAAAAAATACATTCTTTGCCCGTTCAATCAGCCATATCACTTATTTTTTTTTATAGCTTGAGCTGCCTGTAATATCTAAAGCAATCAAGCAGCAGAAGTAAACTCCTTGGAAATGACAGCCCTCCGGTGGAAAATTGCAAGACATACGAGAAGCTTCTTGTTCTGTGGCGAGAGAATCAGCACTAACCTTTGGATGGTTTCATTGTCTGCTTTGGCAGCGTTTTGCATTCAACAGCCTGACGCTTCATTTGCTATGGTTCCACCAATGGCTAAGCTCCGCCATCTCGTAAACGTCAGTTCGGCAAACTCGTCACAACTTTAAAAAATATTTCCAAATTTCGTATCTTACGAGCACACGGATTTCATACGATGTCTAAGAATAGCTTGTTGTTTTCCACAACTGCTACTATCATCGCTCGTAAAATATCTGCGAGAATTTGTGCGAACTTATATTTCTTCCCTATCTGATGGCTTAAACAGATTCTCGGAAGAAACCAGGCTTGCCAGGCTGATTAGCATTTCAAACTCTGAATTAGCCTTCGTGAGCCCAACGCCCAACCTCGTTCCCAGCGTTTTTCTTCACCTAGAGTATATTTTCAGTTCAAAATCGCGACATCCGATTGAACACCGCTATTGACTATTCTCACCATCCCATAATGCAATACGTTTTGGGGAGTATTTACATAAAAACAATACAAGTTATTTACTCTTGGGACTGTATCATGCTTTGGTGACTGAATATTTATTGTTTTAATGCAAATACCACCCGCCCCCTCCCCTCCCAAAATGACCTGAATCTCATGGGATTGATGAAAAAATAAGCGAATTTGCAAATATTTGTAACACGCATGCGTATTGTAAGTTAATAGCTATGCACGCGCGCACACTAGGAGGAAATGTTCACTCGCGCACAAAATAATTCAACATGTTGACTATTCGGCGCCGATGGATAGACCTTATTCATAAATGGCGGTACCATTTATAATTCTTTTGTCCACGTGCAAATTAGCCTACCAAGCCTCATTTTAGAGCAAGAATTCTTTTCAATTCACTGTATGATATCGAGGCTTGGTAGGCTAATTTGCACTTCGACAAAAGAATTATAAATTGGCCGCCATTTATGAATACAGTCTATAGCACGAGTGAACATTTATAGTGCTCAAAACTCCACCGCACACTGAGGGAACTTGCTTACGCCAACACTCACGAGTGAAACTTTGCTAAGCTTATAGCTCTAGTGTGCGGTGGGCTTTAACTTGCATAGCGAGTGGGGGTGAGGAATCGGTAGTCACACACAATAGCTGCACTCCCATAGCACAGCACCTTTCAACACGAATTCTGACTACACTACAACGAGCTTCGAGTAAAAATTTATTTAGGATGTGTCAGTCAGCCGTAGAAATACTAGACAATCCTACTACAAATGCAAGACAAGCCTACTATAATAACTAAAGTTAAACATAACGTCATAGAAGTTGTGCTACGCTAGATACGAAAAACCACTAAAAAACCACCCTTTAGAAGTGGCCAAAAACATGTGGAAATGTATTCCTGGTCTGATACAGCAGCACAAAATCCCAAGGAAAGGGTGAAAGCAGCACATAATAAAAAAGTAAACAGACAAAGAGACTGAGCGACCTAGAATGACATCCCCGCCAAAACCGTTAAATACCCTTTACAAGTCCCGTGACATGTCGCGAGTCTCCCCATCGTGCCGTCAGAATATCAATTTCTTAATAAATCATTCAGTCATTCAATCGTCAGAAACTACATATTCTGACTACACTACAACGAGCTTCGAGTGAAAGTTTATTAAGGATGTGTCAGTCAGCCGTACAAATGCAAGAAAATCCTACTAGAGACAAAGAAAGGGAAAAGAGCAAGCAGAGTTACAATGAAGTTAAATACCAAGCTTCTTAGAGATCGATATCCTAAATACCAAGTTGTCGTCCACGTATCCATCCTTAGCAGAAACCGACCTCCCTCCTCCGTGCCCTTGGAAAAGCCTATCGGGCACTCCTACATTAGCGGCAGCAGACGCGCCGCCCGCCATTAAGGAGTGGGTATTAAATGCAACCATGCCCGGAACAATAAACTTAAAACAAGTCTCAAAATATTATCTGATGGCAGAATAGGTTATCTGTTTGTTAGAAGAAACCACTGTATGGCCTGGCCTATTCTTAGACAGAGCCCGGAAAACGTAATGAAGCGACTCTAGAGGAAACGTTGTAGCCTGGACAAATAACGACTGAGAAACAGGGAACGAGATCATACTATTAACACTTTATGAAATTACTACTTGATTTTCTTTCCTACGCTGATCGGTCTTGCTTGCATCAATATCCATGGTCATATAACCATCGCGGAAGGCAATATCTTGTTTTTTGATATGAGGAACTTCTAAAATTCAAAAAAGCCCGCAAATGCAAGGATAAATATGCACACGTTTCTTAGCTCACGTAAATTATCTAAGTTAGAGCCCTCTACTAGCTTCTTAATCATGTGTGGCGAAACAGGGTCCTTTCCATTTACCAAACAGGTTCCAATTAGACTCTTTGCGGCTTTGCATGTCCAGAGCTCGAGTCTGGTCACTACGGTGGCCCATATCTGCAAACACAACAAACACTTTTCCAAACACAACACAATATTATCTGAACACAACAAACTATTATCGAAACACAACACAGTATTACCGAAACACAAGACAGTATCATCTAAACACAACACTGTATGATCAAAACACGACAAGTCCTGGGTTAGTCCTAAGAAACAAAGATTAAGACTGAGAACAATCAATCTGAAGAGAGGAACAATGTAAAGGAAATCTAAGAAAACGACAACGACCGGTTTCAAGGAATTAGTAAATTTAAAGAGAAATTTAGTTCAATTTGAACAGGGACAAGTATAGTCAAAGAAGCTTCTAAGAATACATGTGAGGTTTCCTGAAGTGGACTCTGCAAACAAAATTATCAAGAGCAACTGAAAATGACAGGATTACTTGAGGGACCGGGGCATATAAGGTCACCGTGGAGTTTTGCGAGCGAGTCATTAATAGCCTCATAGAGATCTTTTGTCCGCATGTGACAAAGTTAACAGACGAATTCGTGGGATCACTAGCGAAAACGCAACCATCCCAGTAGTCAAGAGGGTGTTTGACACATGGAGCGAAAAGGAGAATGGGCCACTCTTTAACAGTCAAAAATTCGAAGAATACGTGCGACGAGATGAGTTGAAGCCCGGATGGGCAGTAGTCAATAGCAATGTAGGCAGGTTAATGCACAAAATGACGCAAATCAGATCGCTGCATTGGGAGTTGACTGTTCACAGTCCCCTATTTTTCCGTTTGATCGTCGGGATCGAGCGCAAACTTTCGCCATCTTTGTTTTTAAAAGCGAGCGCGAACTGGGGAGAGCAATATAGCTACCGAGTGGGTGGGGGGAGTGGAGGGGTTTTGGCAGGAAAGATAGGGAGACTGTCCGATCTTTACTGCGACTAGTATTCAGCGAGTCCCGTTGCACCAGCAACGGCAATACCTGATTGGTCCATAACACAATGCATCTGTCAATAAAAATACAGGCAAGGCTCTCAAGTTTCGAAAACAACATGGCTTATCTAGAGAAAGAATCTCAAGAGTCTCAAGTTTTCGAAAGGCTATATTTAGGCGACTTGGTGGATTAGTCCTAAAGGAAGAACAGAAGGAAGCGATCACGCTTTTGCTGCAAGGCAAGGATGTATTGGCTGTCCTTCCTTCAGGATTCGGAAGAGCCTGATCTACCAAAGCTTTGTACTTGTCAAGCAATTGGAAAATGAAAGCACTTCTGGAAGAGATCGGCCCTCGTGTATGGTTATTGTACCGTTACGAAGTATAGGAGAGGAACACATTAATTCTTATGATTTTGATTTGAGCGTTAAGGGTTTTGAGAAAACTGTCGATGTATTAAATGAGATGAAGAACAACAACTTTCAAGTCATTTACCCTTCCGCTGAGCAAGCTTTGCCGAGAGACTTCTTACGGTTGTTGTGGGATGAATCCACGGCGCTCAAGAGACAACTGTTACACCGTTGAAACTTGGTTAGTGTAATTTTCGTTTTTAATACCACTGTATTTATAGATCCAGATTTTTGAGTTTACAATTAAACACGCCGCGGATCTCCTGTCAGTTACGGAAAGATGCGGCAAAGTCCGTTCACATTTTGAATAAATACTGATTAAAAAAATTCAGATTTCCACAAATTGTGTAGTAAACAAACTCGCCTGACTACATCGAAAAGAGAAATCTCATTGGGTCTTGCGGTCGAATGTTGAGCGAAAAGCTGTCAAGGTTTTGCCATAAACGCGTGGATACAGTTACTTCCAGAACCTTTCGTGCATGAAAAGAGGGATTCTACATACAGTGGTATTAAAAACGAAAATTACACCAACCAAGTTTCAACGGTGTGACTTTCGTCGACAACTATCAGCGACAGTTGTCTCTTGAACGCCGTGGATTCATCCCACAACAACCGTGAGAAGTCTTGGCCATTTCTCTGATGGGCGTTTACTCCACTTCCATCTGGAAGTTTGAATATCAGAAGGGGTCTCTCCTTTCTTGTTCCTCAGGTTGATATTGCATCCGCATTCAATCAACATTTGTGAAATGTCTAAAACTCTGTAACGAGCGCATAGATGAAGAGGCGTATTTCCCAACTGGTCTTGAATATTTGCATCCGCCTTGTTTTCAATCAATAGCTTGACGAGTGGTTTGCTCCTCCTCATGACTGCTTTATGTAGAGGTGTTTCTCTCCTCCACAGGTCTACAATATTCGCATCCGCCTTGTTTTCAAGTAATAGCTTGACGACAGGTAAATCCTTAAGCATGACTGCTTTATGTAGAGGTGCTTCTCCCCACAGGTCTTCAATATTTGCGTCCGCTTTGTTTTCAAGCAATAGCTTGACGAGTGGTATGTTCTTCTGCATGACTGCTTTATGAAGAGGGGTTTTCCCCCACTGATCCCTAATATTTGCACCAGTTCCATGTTCCAAAAGCAGTCTAGCCACCACATAATTATTGCTAGAAGCTGCAAAAACCAAAGGTCC
>JALIRR010007286.1:10000-15000 GCA_023091755.1 Montipora sp. Colony 1 RG-2022 | reverse complement strand
TATGGGTAATTTCTTTGTGAAAAAGGTAACTAACATTTGCAAGGAACTTGATGACGCTGCCTCGGGGGCTTGTTGTGATCCTGCTGAATATGACTTTCCTCGATCAGTTGCAAAATCATTTCATGAGTGCACACCTCTGAGTGATGAAGATGTCATTGCGCTAGTGCAGAGATCTTCCAAAAAGTGATCCAATGCCGACCAAACTTGTAAGTGATTGCATTGATGTACTGTTGCCTACCATAAAGCATATAATCAATCTATCCCTAGACAACGCGTAATTTCCACTTGTCTGGAAGGAAGCTTTGGTAAATCCTCTATTAAAGCGGTTTGGACTGGATCCTCTGTATAAGAATTTCCGTCCTGTTAGCAATTTGCCATATGTTTCTAAGGTAGTTGAAAGTTCAGCTTCAGATCAGTTATTTGTGCACATGTCATCTAATGTTCTCTACCCAGACCTGCAATCGGCTTATGTGAAGAATCATAGCACTGAGACGGCTCTACTGAGAGTTAAAAACGATATATTGATGAATATGAATAAAGGGCACGTGACATTATTGGTTTTTCTTGATTTGAGTGCTGCTTTCGACACTGTTGACCATAGCAGTCTGCTAACGAGTCTTCAAACTCGATTTGGCGTTTCTGGCACAGTTCTGGAGTGGTTTGCATCGTACCTGCATGATAGGAGCCAACGCATTACAATCAATGGAACTCTTTCTGATAGCTTCTCCTCGCAGTGGTGCAAGGTGTTCCTCAGGGTTCTTGTATGGGACCTATTTTGTTTGTGATTTAGCGAACAATAATAGGCCTATTTCCCTTTTACCTGTCCTATTTCCCTTTTACCTGTTCTCTCAAAGATTTGCAAACGGGTTGCTCATAATAGTTTAATTTTTACCTAACCTCTAAGGAACAGCTGTCAAAGAACCAAAGTGGCAACAAGAAATGGCATTCAACCGAAACAACGGTAATTAAATCTACGGATGCAATACTTAGCAGCTTTGATAAAAGTGAACTGACGGCAATGGTGTTATTGGATATGAGCAAGGCATTCGATAGCATCAGTCATGAAATTCTGTTACTTAAGTTGAAGGATGTTGACGCCTCTAACACCTGTCACCAGTGGTTTCGCAGTTACCTCAGTGATCGCCAGCAAGTTGTAAGGATAAACTCTACGTTGTCCGAGTCCCTGCCACTAAGTAGTGGTGTCCCACAAGGTAGCATCCTGGGCCCACTCCTTTTTAGCATTTATGTAAACGACCTTCCTGCTGTTCCACAGGAATGCATTTCCCATAGCTACGTAGATGATACAAAGCTTCAAGTCTCCTTCAAGCTTCAGAACAAAGACATTGACGTGGCAGAAATGAATGAAGATTTATTTAAAGTGTGTAACAGGTGCTTCAGAAACTATTTACTGCTAAATCCTGATAAATCCAAACTTATGGTGTTTGGTACCAGAAAAATGCTACCCAAGCTTCAAGATATCACCCTATCTTTATCAGGGAAGGAGTTATCACCTAGTGAAACTGCAAAGGACCTGGGAGTGTTATTGGACCCTCATTTATCGTACAACAATCACATTATTAAGACCGTTTCGTCATGCATGTCTTCTCTTGGGCAAATTAACCGCGTCAAACATGCATTTGACAGAAAGACCCTTTTGATAGTTATTAATGCCTTAGTTTTTAGCAAATTGTTTTATTGTTCGAATGTGTGGGCCAACTGCTCGAAGTTAAGTATCAACAAACTACAATCGGTACAAGACTTTGCGTGTAGAATAGTAAGTGGAATTCGGAAATATGATCATGTTACGCCTGAACTGAAACGCCTTAAGTGGCTTCCAGTATCCAGTCAGCTTTACTATCGAAATACCATTTTGGCTTTTAAATGTATGAATTGTCATTCCTCTGAATACCTGAGCACTATTTTCACCAAACGTTCAGATGTAAATAGTTATACAACCAGGAGTTCCCAATTTTTAAATATCCCTCCTTTTAAAACTGCATCTGGACAGAGAACTTTTTATTACCGAACTGTTAGCATATGGAATTCCTTGGAATCTAATTTGAAACTTTGTAGCAACGAAATGATCTTTAAGAAGCGTTTAAGGAACAAACTGCTAAGAGATTTTTTAGGAAGTGATTGATATCGTGATAAGTAGTTATGTAATTGATAGTGATGATTGGTTATTTTAATCTTGTAAATAATTTAAATAATTATGTAAATTATTATTTTACATATTTTATTGAACCTCCCTAAAGGGGCTTTTCAGGAACAATAATAATTATATGTATGATTTATGCTTCAAAACTGTTCGAGATAACCAGTCGTCATCTTCCAGAAGTGCATTGTTATGCAGACGATACACAGCTTTATTTATCGTTTAAGCCTGGTTTGCGTGAGAGTCATGTAGAGGCACTTTTGCATATGCAGCGGTGCAAAGATGACCTTCGCCAATGGATGTTAATGGATCGCCTCAAGCTTAATGATGAGAAGACGGAGTTTCTACTGGTTGGTATGAGACAGCAGTCAGCTAAGGTATGTGTAGAGCCCCTTGCTGTCTGTGATCATCTCATTAACCCTTGCCATGAAGCCAAGAACTTGGGCTGTTGGTTTGACCAGCAGCTCAGTATGGTCACTAATATTAATAAAATTTGTAGTGTATCATACTTTTATCTGCATAATATTAGGCAAATAAGGAATTTTTTTTTTTTTTTGTCAGTTGAGTCTACTAAACTGCTTGTGCATGCGGTGGTGACGAGTCGAATTGACTATTTTAATAGTCTGTTATATGGTTTGCCTCAAACTCAACTGTCTAAATTAAATCAGAATACTGCTGCGCGCCCTATTTGCAATGTATCGCGCTTTGAACCTATCTCAATAGTGCTTTTTGAACGTCATTGGCTGCCTGTGCATTATAGAATTATTTTCAAAGTCTTAGTGATTACATATAAGGCAATTAACGGTATGGCACCGAAATATATCAGCGACCTATTCTCTAAGGTCAAATAGCGAGCTACTGTTAGCTCATCCTAGAGTGCGCACAAAGACAACACTAAGGGATCGGGCGTTTTGTGCTGCTGCCCCGAAATTATGGAACTCGCTTCTTCAGTCATTAAGGAAAGTAACATCAGTGGACTCCTTTAAGGTGCACTTAAAGACTTTATTATTTATAGGTGCATGCTTGTCTGCAATTAGTTTAAGTATACTTATGCAATTAGTAGCTTCCTCATGAATATCATTAGATTCATTGCAGACACTAATCCAATCAACTGCATCAACATCTCTAATATACTGGTCCACATCAAAGTTGCTATAATCACGAAAATAGGATACTGTCCTAAACCTTGATATTTGCCGATCAAGTATATAAAACACTGGTAGATGGTCCGAGATATCAAGCAGCGCAATGCCGGCATTCACACTCAAATTAGAATTTGTGTAAATATGATCAATTAGAGTAGAAGTATAAGGGAAGTAAATTGTTCGAATAGAGCATATTCAGGTACTCTTCTGATAACAAATGCTCGCTATATTTCAGGAGATCTATATTAAAATCTCCAAGAATATATATCTCATACTGACTTATCTCTTTAAGTAAGGTTTCAAATTCAGAGGTAAAAGCAGATAAGTTACAGGTAGGATGCCGATAAATGCAACCAACAATTATATTACGTCTGGCATTCCCTGAAATAATTTCACACCAGGATGATTCGACCAATGGTATACTAAACTTTAAATCTGGTCGATGAATGGCATTAAGATTTTTTGAGATATATAACCCAGATCCACCAGCCTGTGTTGGTGAGTTGGTATGAAAGAAATCATAATTGAAGATATCAACATTTGTCACTGTACGGGTTGATAGTCTCGTTTCAGTAACAGCTAAGATATCAGGTTTACGGTTAACAGAATGCAAAAACTCGCTCAATAGAGACAAATTTTTTGGGAGACTTCTGATATTGCAATGAAACATGGAGAGACACTTTGCCGTAGTACTATCAAATAGTTGATTCAGCTGATTTAAGGAGTAATAGTTGGAATGTGGACAATTAAGCATGTTATCAGGATCTTTATCATCAAACTTATCGGGATTTGGGAGAATATTAAAAAGATCTAAATCAGGGTCAAAGTCATACGACCAGTTACCAATCACTGCATTAAATTCAGCATCAGAAAGATTGAAAAATGGTAGGTACCTACAGTAGTTCGACTCACAAGTACTTGATTTGGCAGCCATTAACCAGGCGGCTTACAAAAATCATCAAACTCCTCAAACGTGGTGAAACGAAAGACATCAGAGGACTCGCTCTCACGAAGATATATCGTTCCATTAGCTGTCCATAGAAACTTGAAATTATTGTCTTGCTTAAACTTGTGTAATTTACCAAATAGGCGTTTCCTGTAGGCGGTAAGCGATTCATTTATGTGTATCTTACTTCCAGATGGAATGCTCTTTCCTATTTCCTCACGAACCGACGGGAGAGCCGAGGTGTTCTTCCCTATCAATTTCCTACGATTCCTGTACATTTCTTCTCGCTTGTCACGTCATACGAACTTGACGATTATTCTGTTTTTAACCTTCTTCGTGTCAGGCAGTCTGTGTGCCGTCGAAATATCATTTACACCAATGTCAACATCTATAAGAGATGCAACTTCTTGTACCAACTGTTTGGGATTATCATGGGGAGCACGTGGAATCCCAACGATCTCGAGACAATCACGCCGCAAATATTGCTGCACATCATCAATGGCTACCTCATTACCATACATCGAGTCCTCAAGATTAGATACAGTATTTAACAAATCATTCCACCAACTTCTCCAATTCTTGTATTTTTTGGTTTGCACCTTGAGTAGCTACCAGCAAGTTATCATACTTAGAAGACAGTGACGACTGATTTTGCTCAATATTTTGAGGACATTCATTTAGAGTTGCAATCTGTGATTAAAGTTGCACTTTAACCACTTCAATTTCAGACTTAATAACGGGCAAAAACTCTTTT
>JALIRR010007286.1:0-5000 GCA_023091755.1 Montipora sp. Colony 1 RG-2022 | reverse complement strand
ATCTGTGCCGTCTTTGAGCTGCAAAGCCTCAAGGGTCCTCTAGAGTGCAGATGACCAATGCTTATCTGGATTATATCATATTGGCTTTTCGGGCTCGGCAGCATATGACTTTTGCAAGGCCTTTATACCGACTGGCAGACAACCATCGTTTGTTCCTTGCAACGCAAAGTTGCACCACAGTTCCATATCCAAACTTCCTCTGGTGAACTCGTTCCAGGTGCTCTTTTATTCTACTGAAAGTTGCTTTTTTTTCAACTTTCCGATTTCCATCAAATGTAAGAATCCCAGTTCTTCTCCCCAGCTGTCAGCTCCTACTCCAGCACTCTTTACATAATTCTCAATGGTAGAACCAATATCTGGGCACTCGTCTCAGATATCTAGCCTCTGGGCTGCCTTTCGTCTTGCATTTCTTTTTAATTGCTTTACCTTTTGGGAGATAATGCCGTGCACTTCAGGTTGTAGGGGATCATGAATGCTTCCCCAATCTGCACCACTTTCTTCATTTTCTTACCCGATTGCATCATTATCCAATCTTTATAAATGAATATTGTGTAGCGTAGGGATTTGTTTCTTCCACGAAGACCTCAAACACTTCATCGGGGACAAAAAGGTTAAAAAAAGTCCTTTGCAGTTCCATGTTCTGGAATTCTACCAACAGCTTCTGTTCTTGATGTGAAAGGAGTTGTGTTTATGGGCGCTGGATCGCGACTCCATCCCTCTTCACAATCTCCGTCTTCATCTTCCGAGAATGATACATGAGATAGATCTTCTGTATTTACAGTAGAGACAGAAATGCCACTTTCACTGCGACTATCGTTTTCCCCTTCGTCTTGAAAGTCTGATTCATCAGAGTTTGAACCATCTACAGCCGCCATTACGCAAATGAAATACAGACCGACATAACCGAAGGCAGACTTCTCACATAATTTGTATGAAACCCCTTCCCTGTGGCCCCACCAAAACTTCATCTGATTGGCTAATAGTGCTTGGCAGTCATTGAACAACAATAACAATGTTTTTGATTGGCTTATAGATGGTAAGTAAAACAGTGCAAATGTGCACTCTTCAGATTTGAGAGCTACCAAAAAGGAGTGCGAATTTGCACTCTTAGGCCTTAAATGGTTAAACGAAAAGTTGAGAGTGACGATCAGCCTGTTAACAAGATATTACACCTTGAAGAGGATCACAACGCTTGTGTCATCTCTACACAAACGAAAACATTGGAGAAAACGTCCAACTCCAAGCAAAGAAAATGCTAGCAAGAGCATAAGTTGTCCGAGCAATGATGATTCTTGTACCCATGAGGACAACTATTGTTTAGGTACGCACGGAAATCATTGGTCGTGTGTAAGGACAACATGTAACGCGTTTTAGCGCGAATCGATAACCATGAACTTCGAGTGTGACATTTTTGACGTCCCTAAAATTAATTATGCAGTAATTTCCAATAAATACTTATTCTACTGTGTTGATATTCAACTTTGAAAAGGTTGTTACTGGTATTTTGTGCTATATTTAATGAATGCTTGGTGAGCCAAAAAGTTATAATTATTTGATCCAAATTTAATAAGAATTGCGGTCGTTTTGCTCCAAGCCATTTCGCCTACATAAGTTATTCTTACTTGCCTACAGGCTTGTTTCAAAAACTTAGTTTTAAGAACTTATGCATTAGAGGTTTATGCATGGTTTAATTCAACGTGATACCATTACCCCCCTCCCCCAGGCACACCAGGCATTACATAGTTTTTGTAATGCTGTCACTCAACTCCTACCTTGTATTACTACTGTATGCTGAATTGTCTATGCATCCCGTGGAGCAAATTTATTCTGGTAAGAGAGGAATATGTGAATGTGTTTTCTGAGACGTATTTAAACTATTATTTACTTAATTAGGGGGACAAAAAAAGGAAAAGAACTTTATTTAAGTGTCTAGTCGTTCTAGTGCTGGAGCACTAATTGGGGACACAATCAAATCAAAGCAAATCAAAGCAAATTTTGGTTTTTTTGAGGAGAGGGGGAAACCGGAGCACCGGGAGAAAAACCTCTCAGTGCAGAGAGAACCAACAAACTCAACCCACATGACACCGAGTCTGGGGAATTGCACCCGGTCCACATTGGTGGGAGGCGAGTGCTCTCTCCTAAGTGCAGGCAAATCAACTTCAGTGTAGGCGAAACAACCGGATTCCAAATTTACAAAAAAAAAATGAGGATGTAAATTCTGGGAATTTGATAAGTGACCACTTTAAGCTACTTAATGTAGGGTGACAGCTTTACACGGGGCAATTTCACTGTACCCTGTAGATGTAAAAGCAACCATCAAGTACATTAGTGACTACCTATTGTTTAAGTAGATACCTGTATATTGTTAGAGCTGATAAAATGTTCTTTTATTGGTGAACAGACGACTGTGCTCCCAAGCGATCAGAAATTTATGCAGATCAAGTCTTCAATGACTTTGTAAGCTTGATGCAGCAGATATCAGCCGTTGAAGATCTTCATGAAGACAGTATGAAAGCTACTCATGAAATAAATCATAGTACTTTTACAGAAGAGATATCGGACTTAATTGAGGACACAGTTACCGACATGGCATGTAAACGTGGAGGAAGTGATACATGAAAATGGAGAAATTGGACATGAACATGAAATGTTGTTTGAACATGGTGCCCGAATTACAGTGGGAGAAAGTCTGCTTCTAACAATGGCATTTATGATGCGACACAAACTGTCTATTGTCTATTGTAATAACTCCTGAATTGCAAGTATGTTCAACTTAGACAAAAATTAGCAACAGCATCGTGACTCTGACTTTTCGGAACCTAAGATCAGTTATAAATAACCTGTATAATATATAGATTTAGCCAAGCCTAAAAGCGGAGCTCCTGGCTTGTTTATTTTTACTGGCTGTAGGATTAGTGAAAATAAAAGGCTTTGGAACTGTCCGCCTTTTGGTTTTCCCGGATATTGCTTAATTATGTAACATTTTCCTCGCTGCCTAACTAGTGAATTCCAGTGTTAATTTCACCTGAAAAACCGGGTGATGGCATGAATCACGAAGGGATGAGTGTGATATCAGTTTTCCAGGGCAATCTACTGTCGAATTCACCAGTTAGGCAATTAATTTTTCTTGAATTGCAAGAGTTAAAAAAAAAACAAGCAAATCCTCAGCAAGCGAACGGAAAAGGAAAGAAGCCATTTGAGAGTCGACTGTCAAATGCCAGCGAATAGGAATCACACTAAAAAGAAATCACAGACGTGCTATAGCTTGTGATGTGACAGATCGTCTTTGTCGGTTCAAGGTCAAACAAGGAGTTTTATTGATGTACTTTATTTATTCCACTTTATCTCTGAAAACGAGATCATTTACAATTCGATGTATTTCATTGAAATACCCCAGCTTGGCTTAGAACCAGAATCGGCTAGAAAGGACAAAAAAGATCTCCAACAAATTACCTGTACGTGCTCTAAACAAATTTCTGAAAACACAAGCTGGTCATATTTCTCCTTATACTTTTACGAGAACTCATTGCAATTACATGTTTAGAACATAAGTGCCAATGTGACCAGTATCATACTACTTTACGGCATAAATCTTTGATATTGGACGTCCATGTTCTTGTTTTATTACGTTATAAATTCACTGATGAACGATGACATTAGGCGCGACCCAATACAATTGAATGTCACTAAGCAGAACATCAATGCGGGCATTTGTTTGTCCCACTTAATCTCAATTGCCTAGCATATATCGTGTGAAGTTTGTGTGAACATGGGAAGACTATGCAACCACTAAAGGTTTCTTCGAAGCAAACCCTGCACTCTCATGTCCCAATGATTTTCTGCAGCCATGGGTATCTTTAAGAGCTTTGTTCATACATAAACCGCATTCATCGCAGTGAAAGGAGTCGTCATGCTGTTCTCTACAAACGCCACATTTGTTGCAGTGAAAGAGATTCGTATCAAGAGAGCAAGACACTTCACAAGTGAGGCAAAGACACTCAATTGCTATAGCCTGACGGTTTCGATTTCTTTCTCCCACTTCTCCTATCTGCTGCTGTATCAAAGTCTTTCTTCGATTGTTGGCTGTTCTTCGTTTGGATGCATTTTATTCGCAGCAATGAGAGCAAGCTCTCTGGCATAACTCATATATCTGCTGGAGCATTCTCTGGGCATTGCTATTATTTCTTTTGTTTCGTGCTCGAATGAAGGGTATTAAGGGAGTTATGGCCGAAGGTGTTATACGTTTTGTATGGTAGGTCTTAAAAAAGTAAGTTTGACACCTTAACTTAAACTCCATCTCGTGTATGTCTTCTAGTGTAAGAAGAAATAGTATGTTCTGTTGTTTCAATTCTTCTCCAAAAAATCTACCAAAAGTCGCATGAAACATGTCTACCATTTGCTCAACGCCTGCTCGTATCCTATTCCATGTTGGATCTGTTGATCAATTTAAGCGAAACCTAAAGAAGGTATCCACCATGTAAAAAGTTTTAGATTTTAACTTGTAAAGCTTAAACTGATGATTTTCCGTGTTTAAATAAAGTCTTACTACTACTACTACTACTACTACTACTACATTTACTAGTCCGCCTTGAGTTTCGTGATGAAGTTTTAAACATTTTTGATTGGCCGGGGACATGTTTTTTTGCAACATTTTGCAATCTTTTTATCCTTAGAGTTAAACTGATTGTACTTAAAGGGTATCTGATGACTGCATCTCCCATCCCAACAGACGACTCCTAATTCTCACGCACAAAATTTTTGGGCAATGAAATACGGTATACCCTTCTAGGGCTATAGTCATACACACGTTATACAGATGATCCATATCGATGAATAACAACAACCTACAATGTACACCAAGAGTCTTCCGCTTTATACCAAGTTACATCATATAGGATGACGTACAAACTGTAATAAAAAAATTAATGGCGATGATATTACGTTATAACATAGAAAAATGTTGTTTAAAGTACTCAAAAAACTATAGCTCTGATATGCCG
>JALIRR010007285.1:20000-22030 GCA_023091755.1 Montipora sp. Colony 1 RG-2022 | reverse complement strand
TGCCTTACAACATGTTTGAGGAATTAACACACAAAGGTTTTTTTTTCGTTTCAGTTTAGCAGTGACAATGTTCGAGTTGTAAGCTATTCTAGTTATAACCTTCTGCTAAATATAAACAGTTATAGGCAGGTAATTGCTATATAAAGATCTGTTGAGTTCAAAAATAAAAAATAAAAATTATGTAAAAAGGGCACTTGGTGCTCTGACTCTCTATACGAATAGTATTTAGCTTGTCTCTGTAGTGATTTTTATCAATTTGTTTCGGTATCACGTTTGCATTGTTTCTTCACCAATTAGCCGTCCGGAAGATCGTATGAAACGAAAAAATGTAATTTTTAGATTTAAGCAGCACGTGAAAATTCCATTTTTCCTGAACATTGCAGGCCTACCTTTAGCCGAACTAAGCTTTAGAAGACGTTACATCCAAATGTAAAAGTAAAAAACATGTGGGAAGGTAAAAGAGACATCTGATGCCTAAGCCTTAGGCATTGGCCCATTTGGAAAGGGCCAACTTTTAAAATCTTTTCCCTAAAATAAGACATATTTCACTGTAGAAGGTTTCTTATTCTGAAGGAATCTCAAGTTTGCGGGGTTTTGTGTTTGATCTTTACTTTCACTTTACAGAAATCATCGAGCGTGTTCAAAAAGGAGTTAGTCCACCATTCCGTCCACGAATCACGAATGACTTGGCAGAACATTCACTCTACATACAGATGATGAAGCAGGCCTGGGATCAAGACCCACTTATAAGGCCAACGTTTTCCGACTGCCTCAAATATCTGAAGCAGATGAACAAAGGAAAGTAGGTGGAAACCTTAAAGTGACTAATAGAATTTAGGCGGCACTGTTAAACGTTATAGGATACAAAAACCTGGATTCAGGTTTTCCCACCGAGACTTAATCAAGAACGCCTTTCCCACTTAATCCACAGATAGTTAAAAATGGATAATAAACATTTACATTCTCAAACTTGGATATCGCATTTCTAGCATTTCTAAATTTTGCAAAATTAATAAATACCTCACAATAACCTAGTTCAATAGCCGTAATATCAGATATAGCCCTCGTTTTTTCCAGATGAAATAATGGTACCTCTCCCATAAATTGGCCAATTGCATGCGAGTGCTATATAAAAGATATAATGTTTGAAAGACAGTGATGTCATAGAAGAAGCTAATAACCAGGAGACTACAACTTTAATACTAGGTCTATGTAACGGCATTTTCACAGATGAAGATATTCTTAGGCGAGTTCTAATACGATTTGGCCTACACTAGTGACCAATCTCAATCCCATGGATAATAATTTCTTATGCAAGACCCGTAATTAGCTGAAAAGGTCTCGATTCGTGGGAAAATCAATCTATAAATATCTCGGTAAGTAAAAACACCGTTCCACAAATACAATGAAGTTGTGAGCTTCTAGTCATGGGCTCATGGTGATAGAATGTTGTTGAAAAACGAGATGCCCTTTGTTGATAAAGACGTTGCTCCTTGACACAGGGAATTCAACATCATGGACACCATGATCACTATGATGGAAAAGTATACGGATCATTTGGAAGACATCGTTGCCGAGCGAACAGCTGAGCTTGCAGCTGAGAAGGCAAAGACTGATGAATTATTGTACAGAATGTTACCAAGGTTCGAAGTTTAAGTATTAGTAAGGAATGTTTAGTAAAGGGTGCGGATAAATGTCAGGCCCAGCAAATAGATGAAAAGTGAACGAGTAATGAGGTATCTCCCGATGACCACTCGAGGATACTCGGCTACTCCTATCTAAACAGATGTCCAATCAATTAGGATGCTCTTTCACCGAACATCTAAAGGAAACTCGTGGAATGATGACTCGGGGATAGTCGGGAAAAATTAAAAAATTCAAAGCTCTTAAAAGTAATCGAACTACCAATGTAGGCCATGGAAACTTAATATGTATAGCTTCAAGAAGAAATGTTGTGGAAATAATGACTTGGGTTCTGAATAGACCGTTCTTTCTTGGTCGTCTTCAGTCCACCACATTTTTTCGCGCAG
>JALIRR010007285.1:5000-7500 GCA_023091755.1 Montipora sp. Colony 1 RG-2022 | reverse complement strand
CTTTCTCCGCATAGTTTTAAACCGCGCAAAAATATCCCTATATCAGTTGGCACCACCCATAGGAAAGCCGAATATCTCGAGATGCGCATAACGTATGCGCAATAACAATACGTAGGCACCCATTCAGCCTTGGATCCACCCAAGGCTCTGGGAAACTCTGTGTAGAAGAACATGCGCCGTAGGGGTTCTTATAGCTAAAAATTTGGCAATTTGAACCTTATGGCGCCTGCTCACTCCTCGTGCTAACATGAATGTACCAATTAGAGACGCTTTTAATTGTTCTTCATGAAAACCAATGAGAAGACACTTTGTTTCAGGGTTCCACAGGGCTCTTCTCTCAAGACCTCTGGGTTTGAGATTGGTAGGCACCGTCCTTAACTAAGCACTGTGTTCAACAATAGTGTAATTAACTAAAAGTGGAGTTTGTGCTTTTGACATCAATGGAGCTAGGATAAAGTCGGGTGCGTGATTTCTTTGAAACGACGATTTTGTGTCCAAAGAACAACCAATTCCTAGTGGAGGGTTAGCGCAAGGACCTTGATGGACTGGCCACATTCACACCTGTGACCTACGGTTCTCTACTGTTTGATCTACGAAACCAGATACAGGCTGTAAAATGCAAGTTTAGAGGGGATCGGTTAGAGAGACTATAATCATTGCAGATAAAATGATTGCCTTTTTGTATTCTTGCAACTGTAACAATCAAATAATTTTACTCTACAGGTTGTTGACTTGTTAAACGATCTTTACAATTGCTTTGATGAAATTATAGACATGCACGATGTGTACAAGGTAGCTATAGTAGTCATTCTTATTACAGTTTGTGGCAAGGAAATCATCATGGGATAGGTTCCCCAAAAAACCGTGGCACAATGGACTTCCAAAACTCTCTTGAGGCTATTTAATCCGTAAAGATCACCAAAAGTCAGCGAATTCAGTTTTTTTTTTTTTTTTGGGAGGGGGGGCATATGTAGTGTAGGCGAGTGCTTTAGGGCGACAGAATTGAAATCGGGACGTCCTAGGTCCCGCTTTGAACACTCGGTAGAGTTATTCTGCGAAGCCCCTACTTCAACTCTTCAGTAAGCGGTGATTTTAAACAGCCAACTGCTGCAGATGAAACGAGTGAAGACCAAGGACAGATATGACGACGATACAGGTGATTCTTCCTGACTTTCTCTCCTGTCCTTTTTCAATTTAGGTTGAGACCATTGGTGATTCATATATGGTTGCTTCCGGATTGCCAAACAGAAATGAAAATAGCCATGCTGGAGAGATAGCTAACATGTCCCTTGACTTATTATCAGCAATGACCAGTTTTAAGATTAGACATCTTCCAGGACAGCAACTACAGCTTCGGGTTGGGATGCATTCAGGTGAGTTTGTTCAAAATTGGGTTGACTCAGATAAATAGCCCACCTCAGCTTTGACGTCTCTTTGAAGCTAGCATTTGGCGTCATATTTGTCTTTAACCCTCGAGATTTTTCTCCGTTCTGCGGGAGGTTTTTCCCCATGGTACTGTTATTTTTCCCACTTGCCCTTGAGGACAGTCTTGTTTTACTGTGGTTTAATTTCATAATTTTGCGGAATCTCACATTCAAGCGCAAAGTGCCAAACTGCGTTTTGACTTCCATCAATTAAATTTCCGAACATAGCGGGAAAGATCGACGTGAATGGGAGTTTCTGTTTAGTTCACAGCTCGAATACCATTATGATACTTTTTTACAGGTTCTTCAGTAAAATTATTAGTACAGATTCCATGGGTTTCCATCGGCGTCGAGTGTACAATGGCAACCAAAGGTGCTGATTGTTAGGTTAAGTCATGCATTAACTGATTTCGGTATCCGTGGTTTCGGGTCAACCCTCGGCTTAGCTTCGGAAGTTTAATTGATGGAAGCCAAAACACATTTTGGCGGTTGGCGCTAGATGAAATTCAGCAGAATTATGGAAATCGCCGTAAAGAGCTGATTTGGTGAACTGATGAAAAGTTTGTCGTCAGTTAAGACAAAGTTAGTGTTTCATCCTAATTACGTTCATATTCACCATCGTCAACATCATTAGTATCATCAGTATTGGCATTACTCGACGCCGATGGAAAGCCATGGAATCTGTACGAATAATTTTACTGAAGAACCTGTAAAAAGGTATCATAATACTACGAAAACTGAAATATCTCGCTAAGCATGAGCTCAGAAAGCAGGTAGCTAGTAGAAACATTGATTTTGTCAAAACTAGATTATGCCGATCTGGTTTTTTACCCTCTACCACAATTCTTACTTCGCCGTTTGCAACGGGTTCAATTTGCTGCTGCAAGTTTTGTACTCGGTCACTATGTATGACCTTTCGGAATATACTTAAAATCGGATGGCTTCCAATCAATGAGAGAAGAGATCTGAACCTCCTGAAATCATGCTTTAAAGCTTTGCATAACGCTGAGACTTGGCCAGATTATCTTAAAATAATAAATAAAACAGGAACTGGCCTCAAGCAATTCAATTAGATT
>JALIRR010007284.1:0-5000 GCA_023091755.1 Montipora sp. Colony 1 RG-2022 | reverse complement strand
TGGTGGCCTCATGGTTAGTGCGCTCGACTCCGGATCGAGTGGTCCGGGTTCGGGGCCTGGCCGGGACATTGCGTTGTGTTCTTGGGCAAGACACTTTACTCTCACGGTGCCTCACTCCACCCAGGAGTATAATTGGGTACCGGCGTAATGCTGCGATGGACTAGCATCCCAACCCTGTCGAATGCTACTGAAACAGATATAAGCCCATGGGCCTTCTGGCTCTTAAGCAGTGACTATGTCTGAAAGTCTACACGAGTCTTCAGATTAATAACCTGATCAACAACAATACCTAGAAATTTTGTACTTTAAACTTGTTCAATTACATGACCTAAATCACTCGGCCTAGGTCTGAAAGCTATGAGTTTGGTTTTCTCAATATTGAGAGACCTAAACCAGTGCGAGACAGTTTCAATTTCAATATTCAGTCAATTCTTCAATTAAGGCGCTTGGATCACAATGCTTAAAGAAGAAATTGGGGTCGTCAACAAAGACAAAAAAAAAAAGAAAAATTATTGAAGCAAATTCCCAAGAAAGATCATCAATACAGATAACGAAGTATAACGGACCGACAATCATTGAGTGTCCTCTGTTGCGATCGCGCATAATTCCTTTGGACTAGTGTTTTCGCTTATTGCATGAGATGTGGAATAACTCTCCCGGAAACCGATTTCACAAACAATATTTTGGTAGCTTCCAAGAATTTTAAAACACGATTGTTAACAGCTCCTTCAAAGAATTGGACTGGAAGCACTGGTGTTCAATGGCATTAAATATTGATGACAATATATAGAGTCCTACAGTGGCCCGTAAGGGACATAGCATTTCGTTATCAGATTTTCAAACTCGAAATTTTCAGTTTAGAAACTCGAAATTTTCACTTTGCAAACGACATTTTGTGTTTACAAACTCGAAATTTTGAGTTTTGAAACTCGAAATTTTGTGTGGAAACTGGTCAGTGTAAAATGCAGACTGCAGACTAGGGCTAAAATGGAGATTAATGTTATAGTTTAACTGTTGTAAAAGCTCAAACCCTTTAGAAGTGCTAAAAGTTAAGGCTAGATCTTGTTTGTGCCTCAGTAATTAAGCCTAAAAGTTAGCACTTCTGAAGGGTTTGGGCTTTTTCAACAGTTAAATTATAACAATAATCTGCATTTTAGCCCTTAGGCTAGTCTGCAGTCTGCAGTCTGCATTTTACACTGACCAGTTTCCAAACTCGAAATTTCGAGTTTGTGAACGCAAAATTTCGAGTATCGAAACTCAAAATTTCGACTTGTAAATTCAAAATTTCAAGTTTGAAATTTGAAGCAGGAAAACTGATCACGAAATGCCATGTCCCTTACGGGCCACCGCAGTACGATGCCGTAGTAAGATGCGATGCCGTAGTACGATGCCGTAGTAAGATGCCTCCTAATGTCTTCGGTTAGTTGTAAGGTCAATTCTTTATTGCAACTTGTGTAATACAGTTTTTGACATATAACTGTAGCAAGAAAAAAGAAACCATTACGAAACAGATGTAAAGTGGATAACGAAAAATATGAAAACCAAAGGAAACTGAAACCAAATTCTCCCAAGCATTCTTCAAGATGGAGGGAAAAACCATTGAAGATATATTGACCCGGCAGCCAGATGTTAAGTCAACATGGATAATTCAAGTTTCCTTTGGCGTTTGCCAGTAAGGGCAAAAAAACATACTAGAAGAAATAGTCGTTCAAGATGGGATAGGTTAAGGGAATTTTAAAACGGTTTTGTCATATTTTAGAAACAAAAAGAAAAGTCCGCTTGAAAGGTATTGTGAATGAGCTGCACAGTACGTCAGAAGTACGGTTCAGAACCTTACGGAAACTCTTGTTACGGATACCAATATTAATGTAAAGAATTTGTAAACAGAGTTATCTGAATAGAGTGTAATGTGAAGTGCTATATTTCAAGCCCATATGAACCATGTGAGCGTTAGCCCTACTGGTGGAAATGGTTCAATTCCCACCCTGGTCAGAGTTTTTCTCTGTCCTTGTGTGGGCCCATTTCCATCAGTAGGGCTAACGCTCACATGGTTCATATGGGATTGAAATGTAACACTTCACATTACACTCTATTCAGATAACTCTGTTTAAAATACAAATATCTATATAATAATTATCAATAATCACCTATGTAATTACCGTAATAATAGCTAATCAAATCATTATACTCGTGAAATTAGGAAATAATGTCACTTGCGTTTTGCCCAAAATAAAAAAAATTCCCCTTCCGGGAAATAATTTGATTTTGGACCTATTCCCTAATTTCACTCGTCACCAATTGATTACCCATATTAATTCTTAATGCTTGAAACGCAGAGACCTGTGGTCTCTATAGTGTCAAAGATCCAACTATTCGTGAAGACAGGAAATATTTGTAAAGGTTTCGCTGATCATGGCATTTAGGGCCTCCACAGAGGAGGCATGCAAGTAGTCATCGATAACTTTATAGCTGTCAATAACAAAGAGATAATTATCGATGACACAACATTGAGTGTGCACCGAATCAAGTTATCGACTGCAAAAAGCGAACAATCAAGCCGTTGACAACAGAGTACTTTCCCTATTCAAAAGCAAAATTACTTAAGTTGTCGACAACTCCCTTTCTCCCGTCTGTCAGCAAGTTGTTGACGACTTAAGTCTATTTCTCAGCAACACAAACTATTTCTTAAAGTCAGTGGTTCCTCATGTATTGCCGGTATTTTCCCAGGCTTCCGCAAAAAAGACCCGTTATCGATTAACTTTTCGTCCGTGGAAACGAATTTCCTGACATTAACAGTTGTCGACTGTTAACAGTCATCGACAACAACTTGCCTTCACTGTGGAGGCCCTTAAATGTAATTCCAATCACTGGGGTTCAACTAGCACCTGCTAATAGTAAATTCTGTTACGTTATTAGGTTTAAAATGAGGTAGTCTGAAAACACAGGTGGCTTCAACCAAACACTGGGCGAAAACAATCAAATGGGAACAAACTGAGCTGAAAAATTATTCGCACGATGAAATTTAAAGAGAACAAAAGCATGTTTTTAAAAATATAAACGCACCGGTATAACGTTGTTCTATTTTCCCTTAGCGACGAAGTCGTTTCTCCAGTAACTGAACTAGAGAAGAGAAATATATGTACGCGAAACTCCCTCCCTCACAGTCTCTTCCAGAGTCGCGGCAAAGTGTATCAAACTCAGCTAATCACAATGTGCGAATTTGTGTACCAAATCGCCCGGCCCGCTACATTGATATGGAATTTTCCAGTCTTTATGTTTTAGAAAGGGAAACTCGCAGTTCTTACGAAGAGAACCGAGTTGTATTCGTATTTGCAAACAACAATACAAGCTCGTAGGATTAAGGTCGAATAACCACCGCAAAAAGATTGGATGGATAACCATTTCAGCGTTAGCCTTGTGGCAGAGCGAACGTAACTGAGGAATTGTCGGTTGTTGAGGTAAAATGGGAATTGGAGTGCTATGCCTTTATGGTGGAGTCATGGCAACCAGAAATGCGTATAAATAAGCTGAATGAAGCCCGCTCATTAATTCCAAAGGGATCGAGAACGTCGAGTTGGAAAGTAATTTTTTCTTCCAGGACTTTTCGGCTTTCGGGGATCTTTGAATGCGAGCGCCTGATTCAAAAACTCCTCCGTTTTATGGAAGAAACATGTACAGATTTTCAGGACCAAAATGAACGCACAAAAACGCCGACCATATCACTTTTAATTTCATTAATATCATCCACTGAATAGCCTGTACACTATGCAAAAACGTTTACATAGGTGCAACCCCGAGAAAAATCATCAATACAGATAACAAAGTATAACGGACCGACTATCATCGAGCCTCCTCTGTTGCGATCGCGCATAATTTATTTGGACTAAGTGTTTTTGCTTATTGCATGAGATGTGGAATAACTCTCCCGGAAACCGATTGCAGCTCCTTCAAATAATTTTGATAAAACTGGAAGCACTAGTGTTCAATGACATTAAAAAATGATGACAATATATAGTCCCCAGATGCCTCCTTAGGTTAGTTTTAAGGTCAATTCTTTCTTGCAACTTGTGTAATATAGTTTTTGACGTATGACTGTAGCAACAAAAAAGAAGCCATTACGAAACAGATGTAAAGTGGATAACGAAAATATGAAAACCAACTGAAACTGAAACCAATTCTCCCAAAAATTGTTCCAGATGGAGGGAAAACCAATGAAGATATATTGACCCGGCAGCAAGATGTTAACTCAGCATGGATAATTCAAGTTTCCTTTGGCGTTTGCCAGCAAGGGCAAAAAGAACTTTCTAGAAGAAATAGTCGTTCAAGATGGGATGGGTCAAGGCAATTTTAAAACGGCTTTGTCATATTTTATAAACAAAAAGAAAAGTCCGCTTGAAAGGTATTGTAAATGAGCTACAGAGTACAGTTCAGAACCTTACGGAAACTCTTGTTAAGGAAGTCAATATTGTAAATTATTATACATTGTAGTCACCATCAGTCTTCTCATTGGCTAAAAGCTTACAGTTAATTCTGGGAAACAGCGCAACCTACAGATTAGTGAATAATCTGTAGGTTGCGCGCGCAATGCATGATTTCCAAGAGCAATGTGTTTGAAACTGTGATCGCTGCGATAATGCGTTTGTCGTTATTTTCTTCAAAACAATGTATAATACAACAATTATTAGATTCGGTTTTTGTGATATCCGGAATAATCAAGGTCTCGGTTCATGTTATCAGCCTCAGCCTTAGGTTTCGGCTGATAACACTTACCTCGACCTTGATTAATTATTCCGGATATCACAAAAACCTCATCCAATAATTGTTTAGAATTTGTAGCTGATCAGATCTCTGATAATTTTTCCTTTTAGAGATTCCTCGTTTTAGAGATTCTCCATAGTCAGTTTCCCTTCGGCTCAATTTCCCGTTCCCTGTTTTGGACAGCCGTCTTTATTTAACATGATTTTCTATCTTCCATCCCGCATTTTTTGTCTTGCATTTTC
>JALIRR010007283.1:0-22032 GCA_023091755.1 Montipora sp. Colony 1 RG-2022 | reverse complement strand
GCATTGCTTTTTCGGGAACTACAGCCGTTTTATTAAATCACATGAAGTAGTTAAGAGTCAAAAGCATTGGTCATTGATCTCTTCACCATTTTAAAACAAAATAATTTCGACCCCTCAAAAGGTCGTAACCTTGCAACATAGAGTGAAACATGTGTCCGGGAGCCATGTTTATCGCCAAGCAAGAAAGCATGCCTGGCTGCTCAAGTGGTCAGGCCAGGTTACATATAGGATGCTTTCCCTTAAAGTCTCTGGAAAAGGTCTTAAAAATCAATGTCAATGTCTAACTTTGACTTGTTCCACATCAGAAAATCGCTCTACAGGGAAACCTGAACCAACCAAGCCCGAAACAACAACCGGATCCAAGGACATTGAAAAAGGTACGTTAGTGATATGTCTCGGCATCGTCTGAATTTTTCCTGAGTCAAACTTTTAGAGGCTTTGAAAGACGGGAGAAGTGGTCATACTTTGATCAATAAACGAGCAATGAAGGGGCATGAGTTCCATACCATGTTGACGTCACCTGGCCATTTCCAAATTCATGTCTGCCTCCTCTTCAAAGCGAGTCTGAGTGCCAAGTTTTTCTTAAGAAAATTAGTTTTCATTCATATGTAAAGTAGAACTAATTATCATCACAAAAACTTCACACTGAGCATGCGGTGCGGGGAACAAAATAAAAACACTAAATTTTCTTCTTCTAGGATAATTTTTATTCCGTTTCCGATGTATAACTCAAGGGGTTTGAATAAAAGTGAGGCTGGAGTTGACCTTGCTTTGATCCAAACCTCACAGCTTTTTATTATGTAAGTCATGTTTTTGTAATGCTGACGAGTTTCTGTTTACACAAGAAAAGCAGTGAGGTTTGTATCAATGCAAGATCAACTGCAGCTTCGCTTTTATTCAAAAGCCTGGTAACTGAACACCAAACTGTAAAACGGTCTATTGGGACAAAATTTATTGCGCATTGCTTTTTCGGGAACTACAGCCGTTTTATTAAATCACATGAAGTAGTTAAGAGTCAAAAGCATTGGTCATTGATCTCTTCACCATTTTAAAACAAAATAATTTCGACCCCTCAAAAGGTCGTAACCTTGCAACATAGAGTGAAACATGTGTCCGGGAGCCATGTTTATCGCCAAGCAAGAAAGCATGCCTGGCTGCTCAAGTGGTCAGGCCAGGTTATATATAGGATGCTTTCCCTTATGACGTCACTTCATGGGCGCTATTAAGATGAAGTCTCTGGAAAAGGTCTTAAAAATCAATGTCAATGTCTAACTTTGACTTGTTCCACATCAGAAAATCGCTCTACAGGGAAACCTGAACCAACCAAGCCCGAAACAACAACCGGATCCAAGGACATTGAAAAAGGTACGTTAGTGATATGTCTCGGCATCGTCTGAATTTTTCCTGAGTCAAACTTTTAGAGGCTTTGAAAGACGGGAGAAGTGGTCATACTTTGATCAATAAACGAGCAATGAAGGGGCATGGGTTCCATACCATGTTGACGTCACCTGGCCATTTCCAAATTCATGTCTGCCTCCTCTTCAAAGCGAGTCTGAGTGCCAAGTTTTTCTTATGAAAATTAGTTTTCATTCATATGTAAAGTAGAACTAATTATCATCACAAAAATTATCCACACACTTTTGAGGCGGCAAACAACACAAGTTTGAGAGGTTATAACGAAGATCTTAGCCACACAGATGATTTGTTTCACGTTCATTGAATGTTTATCACCTAAGTAGTAAAAAAGAATGATTACACAAGTTACTTCGATGATTTTTTAGTGAAAAATGAGCAGATAACGAAATAGAAAGTCAAAATGTCGAAAGCAATCAAAAGATATAAAATTATTATAAAAGGTACTTAATTCTAAATTCTAAAATGTACTTTTAGCAATGTTGTTTCAATATTTCGACGAGCCGATTTTCCGCAATATGCCTTTTTTCCAATGTTTGCCCCCCAGCAGAAACACATGGCTAATTTGCATGACAATTTGAAAAGCAACATGGCCGCTATCGTGAATAAGGCCTCTTTGTGACGTTAACCCGGTATCGAACCCACCCTCCTTCAATTCTCTTACCACCTCCTCCTTACTTTTACCACTTTTCCCGTCTTTTAAAGCCAATAAAAAGGTAAAAGGTTGTATGTGGGACGATTTTTGAGAATAAATAAAGTGGAAAAGCGTGTTGAGGTGATAAACACTTTCAAATTCCTTATCGAAATTCTTTATCGTTTCACGCAGCCGCGGACAGTCCCCAGATGCTGCTTTTCGTGGGTTTGCTGATAGGAGCTCTGGGAGTCGTTACACTGGGGCTAGTTGCAGCAGTTATAGTTGTCATCCGGAGGCGTAGGAGTTCAAGAAATACCACCCCCTTGCTGATACTCGACGCTGAGTAGATTTCCAGATCTAGAAAGCCCACAAGTAGTTTCCCTTCTCTGTTTTTCTCTTAAAGATAAGCACGTTAAAGTTAAAGACAGTCTTCATACACTTTCCGGGAATTTCAATATTCCTCGATGGAATTTGATCGTGCGGGTGAAAGGAATCCTAAAAACTGTTGGCAGTGAGCTGACGTTTCAACAACCTGATCGGGGGTCATCTTCAAAGTCACGTCACGGTTGGAAATTGAAGCGAATGTAATAATAATTGAGTATCATCCGCTCAGGTTGTTGAAACGTCAGTTAATGCCAATAGTACTTCTCAGGACTCCTTTCACACAGACGATCAAATTCCATCGAGGCATGTAACTCCTGGGTTCAAACCATTTTCTGTTTCAATTTTAATATTATTAGATCAAACAAACTACAGTAGATCAATCGCTTCCTTTCCTTAGTAAAATGTCAATGATTGCATTTAATTCACACTCAATCTTCTTCCTTACTGGCACATTCTTATGATACTGAACAGGAGTACCAACTGGAGACTCTTTTTGGGATAGTTCCTTTTTTTTGCCTTACTCTCTAGCGTTTGTAGTCAATTTAATTTGCAAAATAAACTATTAAAAGGTACAAAAAACTTGCAGCCTTATGTCAGATGCCTTAACTTTAAGTGAAACGTAACTCAAGTAAAACTTGCTTTTTATTGAAAAGATGATATTGAAATTATTATTATTATTATTATTTTGAAATCAACATTTCATCTTAATTGAACTGGTCGAGTATAAACTTTCACTTCGGTTCAACCGTTCAAGGCAACCGGGCATGTTGTCACAAGATACTGAAATTCTGGGGAAAAGTGCTCCGTTCATTTGACGCAGTTCAGTTATCACGTGATTGTTCTTGGTGATGAACTAAGATTTCAAAACGTTATTCAATTCACTGCCGTAGACAGAACAAGTAATTCGGACTTTGGCCAATTAGGGAGCTTAAACACGCGCGTTTTTGAAACGCGGACGGCAATCGAAAGAGAACATGTTATGTGCCAGGACAGTGGTGTCTCCCCGATTTTTATAATTATCATCTCTAATGGAGAGAATATACTTAGCATTGTAATGTAGTTGTGTGAAGACAAATTAAAAGGGGAGACAGCTTACTTCCGGTTGCCGTCCGCGTCTCAAAAACGCGCGTGCTTAATCTCCCTATTATAACGCAAACACGCGCAGCTGCCATTCCCAAGCGCGGGAAAATACGCTGTACTGATTGGCTGAAGGTGTGGCACAAGATTTTTAGCCAATCACAAAATGCGAGGCTGCAAAACCAAGGGAATCGCTACATTACTTTCGTCGGAGCCGTTAACTTTTATCAATAGGTTTTCAAACACATGACCTTGAAGCTTGTAACTTGCAACTCTTTTCCTTGGAATAAAGCTGGGGATTTTAGGATACCAATTTTATGCCCAAATATGGACAAAACTAAGATCAAGGCTACACGCGCGGAAAAATGCACGAGCTATGTTACAACCAAATAAACAAATTTTTAAACTAAAAAAACCCCAGCTCTGAACCAGAGTTAAACGCTTCAAGGTCGTGAGCTTCTGGTTCTCATGACCCCTTGTCATACATTTAGAACAGCTTATATCTCTCAAGCAAATAAACACGTATTTTAAATTAAACTAGAAAAGAAAGACGTCATGAATCTAAAAATAAGCAGATTCTGAGAAGTATCACCAAGTTTTCGTGCATTTAAGAGGGCACCTGTAGTTAAAAATCAAAGAGAGAGAGCCTGGGTTCGAGATATCAACAACCACGTGATTGTACGAAATTAAGTTGTATGGTGATGCAAGATATCCTGTCTCAATCCTGCCTTCTGGTTGAAGTTAAAATGTTTTGGACTATCATCCTGTTCAACTGCGCTCATTTACTAACTTCTGCCGGAGAAGAAGCGTTCTGTTTTGATTTTGTGATATTAGACGACTTCTCTATTTATACATAAACAAAAGTCACGCGATAAAAGGAACACTTTCATTGAGTTAATGAATAAACATGACGAGAACCAAATTTTCAACGGCGAATGTCAAGGAGAAATGTCCACGATTTGTATCTTTGATTTTAAACGTCATCATTACGCCCTGAAAAAAGGAAATATTGACATTTATTGATCACATTTTCTTGGAGCAACCCTTTTTTTTTGTTATTCTTTTCTCTTCACGGCCTCAATTAACTCTTTCCACCGGCTTTTATACACTTCATCCCTAGACCCACATTCGCGCAAGACACTTGCTAACCTAGCACATTCCTGCTCGTCTGATGACAATAGCTAAAGATAGTTTCTTGATCTGATTGCGTAGTCGAAGTTGGGTCTCAATTTGGTTGACATGGTACGGAATTTTGGTTGACATATTTCGAAAATTCGCGTGGAAGTGTGTTGGTAATATACAAGCTCTATGGACTTCAAAATCATTTCCTCTCTTTCGGTCTTTCTAATTTTTGATCTTTTGGCCGTCTTTGGTAAGTGTATTCTATAATTTGAAGCTGCACACAAATAGAACTTTATTCAAACTTTGCGCAAGGAACATTGGTATTACGACGCGCAAAAAAATAAGTTGGGTTACGTCTTGCGATTTATTAAACGTCCGCCAAAAGTCTACCATTCTGAAGATTCGGTCGGCAACAAACGTTCCTTTGTTTAATAGTTATCTGGTCATAATTTGAATGAGTGAATGAAACTTATGTTCTGAACAATCTAGAGGAGATTACCGGACCAACCTGCGAAATGCAGAGGGGGAATACATGTTTGTTTTTCTTTCGATCCAGTGATAAATTATTATGTAACCGTTGTACAAACATATGCTACAACACTCTGGAACAGCCCGGGAAGAGTCCCCTTAGACTTATGGCTGTTTTTGCTCTCGTGGTCTCATACACCTTAAACCTCAGTTTTGAGACAGCACTGGCAAGGCAGCCACATTTTTGCTTCTCTTTGCGAAGAGTGTGTGGGATCTTTAACGTCACACAGAGTTTATGAACAAGGGTTGAGAGAGCTTACCGTATTTACTCGAATAAGCACCGCGGCGCTCATTCGAGGGTGGCGATTATTTAAAAGGCTCAGACCACAAAGACAAAACATTTTGATTGTACAATTTAATTTACTTCATAAGTATTTTTTAATGGCTTACCGGCTTGAAGCTAACCTAAGTTTTTGCTTTCAAAACACAGTGAAAACAGCCTCGTCAATACTTTTCTGCAGGTTTTCAACAACTCTTCACTCGATGAAGAACTGAACAAAAGAGCGTCGAGATATACTCACTCTGAACTGAACAACAATAAGTGCCGTATTCGACGGCGGCGCTTATTAACTTTTCCACTCCACGTGCGGCGCTCCATTGAGGGCGGCTCTTATTCGAGTAAATACGGTATGTGTTTTGTACGGTGGCCAATTAGGGAGACACTTTTCCCCATTAATTCAACCACATATTACAAAGAGTTGCTAATCTCGCAAAATAAAATGCACTGCAAACAAAACAAATTCTATTGTTTTCAGAGTGGGATTGTATTTTATGTCAAGAGTTCGAACTTATTTTGTTTGCACTGCATTTTATTTTGCAAGATGAGCAACTCTATGTAATATGTGGCTGAATCAATGGAGAAAGATGTGTCTGTAATGGACCACCGTAGTTTTGAACAATCTTGTGTTTGATCGACGAGCAAAGTAAAGATTATTTTGTGTATCTAATCCTATGCAAGGACAAAAGTAGATTTTATTCACAGACGAAAGAGAGGAAAGTAGAAACGTACTAGTGTATGTGGGCTATTATATAAAACATACTTGCATACTTTTTGTATCCGCCGTTTAAAATTAGCACAAATACTGAATTACTTCGCTTGAAAGGCAAAGCTTTACGACCTTGATGATGGAAACGGTACTTCTGGGGTAGTCTCTTACCAGCGCAAGGGTCGGTCAAGCGGGGCTCATTTCCACGTGATTGTTTTTTTTTTGCTAAGCAAGCATATTTCGCGTGCCACGTATTTTATGACACGCGTACGTACTTATTTGAACACAGATTATGTTTGTCTGAAAATCACACTCTAATTTATTGTATTAGTTCGAGAATGTTCTTTGTATAGGGGCAAACACAAACACGTGTTGAAAATCATCAATATATATATAAACATCATACCGTTTTACGACATAAATATTACATTAGTATGATTAACAAAAGAACTGCCTGGTTCATGATTTCTTTTAACTGAGTCGACATGATACAGGCACAGATTCACCAATTCTTAAGTAACACAAAAATCGCATAACAATTACTTTAAGGTGA
The DNA here is from genome assembly GCA_023091755.1 of Montipora sp. Colony 1 RG-2022. Lineage (NCBI taxonomy): Eukaryota > Metazoa > Cnidaria > Anthozoa > Scleractinia > Acroporidae > Montipora > Montipora sp. Colony 1 RG-2022. Next base: position 15,335 of record JALIRR010007283.1, on the reverse strand, counting down.
TTTATAATAGTTGTTAGGCAAACTGAAAAAGTAATCACAGTTTGGAAGAAGTAAGGCAATATCTCAAGAAGTCTGGAAGTTTGCTTTAAAAAATTATATTTACGCCGAAGTCGTTCAACACTGGTTCAAGTCGTTCAGACTTGGAAAAGTGTTCTTTTGCAATTTTTTCTAACTGGATTGCAACTATTGTACAGCAGCTACCTCAAGGGCCACAAGTATGCCTTGAATATTGAATCAAAGTGAAGCACTTCTCCAAAGGCATAATAAAATGGGTAAATGGAAATTTAAGAGCGAAATGCGACTTCAATAAGTGTTTACGAAAGTCTATCTAGTTCATCAAGTATCATACTGTCAGCTAATTAATTTATCTTTATCGCCTGTAAAGAAAACATCATCTAATTGACCGTCAAAGTAAAACGCTTACATACTTTAATTGTCAAGTTGTAGTAAGCGTGTAGCTATGTCTATTTTAGCTTCAGCATTAAACAATTTATATTTTAAACAACTAATAAGTTGTCCAAAAGACTTGGTAATGTTTTAAGTAATTCTTGTTCACTACGTTGTAGTAATACTACATGAATATTCCTATCAAACAAACGTATTTTCTAACTGGATTGCAACCCAGTAATTAAAACTGTTTTGGGTAACGCGAAACTGTCCACATAAGTTGTTGCAACTTGAAGGTTAGAACTTTCAATGGGACTGATTTTTTTTGATAGCGCAGAGCTTTTTTAAGAATCAGCTGCTTTGCACATTTTTTCATCATGATGTCACGTCAAAAATGTAATACTAAATGACATTGCAGCAGACTTTTATGACATTGCAACAGACTTTCAAGACAGAAGCAGACACAACAGTTCTCCTTACGCGTGTTATTGTAACAACGGAATTGCTATGAAAGGAAACCAAATCACTTTATTAGTGATAAGCCTTAGAATCATCTATGGTAAGTTAATCCATTTAATTTCTATTCGACGCTTTTACTCAGTTTTTTATGAAACTCAACAGAAAAGACACTTTTTTTGTACCAGACCGACTTGAGACACCGATACGGATACGGGAAATAAAGCTCAAATGCTCATTATCGGTTACCCGGGGTCATTGATATTGACTCAAGAACAATTTAAACCGAGCGGATATGGCATCAAACAAGTTTATTAAGGAATAAATATTACATTAGTATGATTAACAAAAGAACTGCCTGGTTCATGACTTCTTTTAACTGAGTCGACATGATACAGGCACAGATTCACCAATTCTTAAGTAACAGAAAAATCGCATAACAATTACTTTAAGGTGATTTATAATAGTTGTTTGGCAAACTGAAAAAGTAATCACAGTTTGGAAGAAGTAAGGCAATATCTCAAGAAGTCTGGAAGTTTGCTTTGAAAAATTATATTTACGCCGAAGTCGTTCAACACTGGTTCAAGTCGTTCAGACTTGGAAAAGTGTTCTTTTGCAATCGCAAAGGAAAATTATTGTACAGCAGCTACCTCAAGGGCCACAAGTATGCCTTGAATATTGAATCAAAGTGAAGCACTTCTCCAAAGGCACAATAAAATGGGTAAATGGAAATTTAAAAGCCGAAATGCGACTTCAATAAGTGTTTACGAAAGTCTATCTAGTTCATCAAGTATCATACTGTCAGCTAATTAATTTATCTTTATCGGCTGTAAAGAAAACATCATCTAATTGACCGTCAAAGTAAAACGCTTACATACTTTAATTGTCAAGTTGTAGTAAGCGTGTAGCTATGTCTATTTTAGCTTCAGCATTAAACAATTTATATTTTAAACAACTAATAAGTTGTCCAAAAGACTTGGTAATGTTTTAAGTAATTCTTGTTCACTACGTTGTAGTAATACTACATGAATATTCCTATCAAACAAACGTATTTTCTAACTGGATTGCAACCCAGTAATTAAAACTGTTTTGGGTAACGCGAAACTGTCCACATAAGTTACTGCAAGTTGAAGGTTAGAACTTTCAATGGGACTGATTTTTTTTTTTTTGATAGCGCAGAGCTTTTTTAAGAATCAGCTGCTTTGCACATTTTTTCATCATGATGTCACGTCAAAAATGTAATGTTTTTACGGAAGTCTATCTAGAACATCATCAAATATCATACTGTCAGGTAATTAATATATCTTTGCTGGCTTATAAAGAAAGCACCGGTGCCCATCTAATTGACCGCCAAAGTAAAACGCTATGTGCTCCTAACTGTCAAGTTGTAGTAAGCGTGTCGCTATTATGTCTTTTTAGCTTTAACATTGTACAATTTATATTTTGAACAACTAATAAGTTGTCCAACAGACTTGGTAATTTTTTAAGTAATTCTAATTTGTTTTGGGTAACGCGGAACTGTCATAAGTGACTGCAACTTGAACAAAAGATTACTACAACAGTACTTGACTTATCACTTACTTAAACTTACTTAAAAAAATGTGATACTTAATGACATTGCAACAGACTTTTAAGATAGAAGCAAACAAAACACTTCTCCGCACGCGTGTTCTTGTAACAACTGAATTGCTATGAAAGGAAATCAAATCACTTTATTAGCGATAAGCCTTAGAATCATCTATGGTAAGTTAATCCATTTAATTTCTATTCAACGTTTTGACTCAGTTTTTTTATGAAACTCAACAGAAAAGACCAGACCGCCTTGAGACACCGATACGGATACGGGAAATAAACCACACTTTAATCAGCTTTTCCTTTTGTCATTGCCTTTTTGTTGTTCAAAAATACTACACAACTCGCAAAATATCCGCGCGTATTATATGTGAAACCATCGAATAAGATGTATTTATTCCATTTTTTCTCCTGTGGTCATGCATTTATTATTCCATTGTTCTGCCGTTTTACCGTATTTGGTCAAAGGAACGCGCAAAAAAAAAAAAAAAAAGAAGAGGCTGTAATGCACTGTAGTGTTCTGGTTTGACCGGTTTAGAACAGAGCAAATATTGAAGGAAAGGGAGATTTTCAATAAAAGAAATTGTTTTCAACGCGATGCAAAGCCAAAACACTAGAAAATGGCGTAATAATGGAATAATAAATCCCTGATTGAAAGGTTTAACATATAATACGTGCCGACATTTTGCTCGTTGCTCCTATTTTTCCTTAGTCTGTGTACAGCCGCCCGCTCTCCTCAGAACTCTCCGTTGTTTTTTGAGTAGAGAAGGCCAATGTACACACGCTTAGTGGCTCGACAACTCGAAAAATATCTGCACTTATTTATGTTATGTTGAACCATTCAATAAGGTGTATGTACATGGAACTAAAGTGACCTTACAAGAGTAGAAATATTTTGACGCTTCCTTTCAAAAGTGTATTCCCTAAGGGTTTCCTCATCAATGATGAAAAACCTGACGTCATCGGCTGCCATGTTGATGCGCTGAACAATAGCGAAAGTCTTTTGGGAGGGCGATATTTTGCTTTTGTTGTCGGGACACCAACATGGCCGTCTAATCACGTGAGTGCTAACCAAGAATACACGAAAGCTGATAATCACCGCAGTCGAGCAGTAACTCAAGCAGTTGCGAGGAAAACTTTCAAAAAGAAATTCCGGGCTTAACCGGGGCCCGTTCAAGAGCGGATTTTTTCAGGCTTTCTTTTTAACTGCTCAGTTGAGTTGTTGCTTCACTGCGATGACCATCAACTTTCCACTTATTTCAATTTCTGCAGTCGAAATATATGATCATTTGTCGCCAAGTAAAGGAATCCAGGTGGCCCTAGTGAACCCCTGATCCCAAGTAGTGGATTCCGGATTCCAAACTCATGCGTTCGACGGAAATGGATCCTGGATTCCATACATTGGATTCCGGACTCTAGCCCTGGACTCCGGATTCCAAAGCCTCGCATTTGCTGGATTCCGGATTCCAGATTCCTTCACAACGGGCGACGTTTCATTATTCTATATTATCGTGGCATAAATTTTTCAGGTCTTCCAACGGAGCCGTTGAAAGAACCCGTTGTTGATGTTCAGCGTGGTCAGAACATAACTCTGTCGTGCTCTGCTTTTGATAAAGCCCTCATGTTGGAAGGGGGTCGTTTTAGCTTCCTCAGATGGTATGTGTGGACCAACGATGGCGTTAAAGGACAATGGACGTTTCTTGCCGGGATGAATGAAGATCGCGATTCGTCCGTAGAAGAAGGAGACTGGTGTAAAGGTTTCAACGTCTCAACAGATGACGGTGGGCTGTACATTGACGAGGCGCAGCCTTGCCAAGCCGGTAAATTCATGTGTACCGTCTTACTTCGTAGTGGAAGATCCCCATTGATGAGCAATGTAACTTTAAAGGTTGTAGACGAAAATGGTAAGTTTTGTGCCAAAAACTCGCAATCAAGGCTAATTTACCTAGAAATTAAAAGAGCAATTTTTTGGTGCGATTTCGAAGCGACACTATTGGGAAATCTATTTCGCAAAAACCGATGCCGAAAATCAGACATACATAGGCCAACTGTCACAAAGGCTAGCTATAGTGATTGATTAAAAAATGGACCTTAAACCAAATATATCTGTTGAAAAGGATTCTTTTTCTTACTTAAATGTGGCAATCACTGGAACAAAAGAACCCTTTGTTTTTGCACCCAATAATGCTTTGGTTAGCATATGAGGGAGCTTTAAATTAAGCAAGTGAACTATTTTCCTAATGAACTCGTATTTGATGATTCCACATTTAGATTATATGGTTTCCGTCCTTGGCTCAAAAACATCGCGTACTTAAGCTCCCTATATATGTTATCATAGCCAGGTGACGTCAACGATATCGTTGCAATGGAATTTGAAATTGATTCGATGAAGTTAAATGCGACTAGAAACTGAACACATGTTTACTCATGCCAGGTCTGTGACCTTTGTCTGCTCTTATATGTCCAGTAATGCCCCTAATTAAATGCACGCTGGTTTTTATGAGCGTCACGCGAATTTCCCCTTATCCTTCTCCCCAACTTCAACATCACTCGTGTCTCGGAATACAGACAATTAACGCCGCAAAGTGTCCCCCAAATGCTGCTCCTAACCTTGACCCTTACGTTATTGCCGGAAATAGTTAGCAAAGGCTTAGATTCGTTTTGGATGTCAAAATTAGGCTTGTATCTTATTAGGTGCACGTGTGTACTATACTGTTAACAAAGAGTAAGATTAGTCATCAGGGTTATAAATTTTCTGAGTATTTTCGCTAAAAACGGGCAGTCAAAGAAGAACTGAGAATGATTTTCCAGCTGTGTAATTGACATTTTGATATAGACTGATATAAATTTGAAAAAAGGTGGGCTGACGTTTTTCAAATTTACCCAAATTCAATCCATTTCAATCCTCTCCAGTTTTGTCCATCCATGTCCCTTCTTGGCTTCCCTGCGTTTTGTTAGAGATCTTCTATAGTTTTGAACAGTTATTTTGATATTTTAGTTAATTCTATGACCATTCGATCAGTGCTGAGATTGCCTAAAATTGCGCGACCTAGCCCCTTTAAGCACTCTCATTTTTTGTGAGAATTTTTTTCTTGATCGTAACCTTGCAAAATAGAGCGAAACATATGTCAGGGAGCCATGTTTAGCGCCAAACAAGAAAGCACGCCTGGCTGTTCAAGTGGTCAGGCCACGTTACAAAAAGGATGCTTTCCCTTATGACGTCACTTCATGGGCGCTATTAAGATGAAGTCTCTGGAAAAGGTCTTAAAAATCAATGTCAATGTCTAACTTTGACTTGTTTCACATCAGAAAATCGCACTACAGGGAAACCTGAACCAACCAAGCCCGAAACAACAACCGGATCCAAGGACATTGAAAAAGGTACGTTTGTGATATGTCCCGGCATTGTCTGAATTTTCCTTTTGAGTCAAACTTTTAGAGGCTTTGAAAGACGGTAAAAGTGGTCATACTTTGATCAATAAACGAGCAATGAAGGGGCATGGGTTCCATACCATGTTGACGTCACCTGGCCATTTCCAAATTCATGTCTGCCTCCTCTTCAAAGCGAGTCTGAGTGCCAAGTTTTTCTTATGAAAATTAGTTTTCATTCATATGTAAAGTAGAACTAATTATCGTCACAAAAACTTCACACTTAGACTCGCTTTGAAGAGGGAGCAGACATGAACTCGGAAATGGCCTATTAATAGACCTTATTCACGATAACCATGCACCATTTTGGATTTGCCTTTATCATGCAAATTAGCTACACACTTCTGAGGCGGCAAACAACACAAGTTTGAGAGGTTATAACGAAGATCTTAGCCACACAGATGATTCGTTTCACGTTCATTGAATGTTTATCACCTAGGTAGTAAAAAAGAATGATCACACAAGTTACTTCGATGAATTTTTAGTGAAAAATGAGCAGATAACGAAATAGAAAGTCAAAATGTCGAAAGCAATCAAAAGATATAAAATTATTATAAAAGGTACTTAATTCTAAATTCTAAAATGTACTTTTAGCAATGTTGTTTTAATATTTCGACGAGCCGATTTTCCGCAATTTGCCTTTTTTCCAATGTTTGCTCCCCAGCAGAAACACATGGCTAATTTGCATGACAATTTGAAAACCAACATGGCAGCTATCGTGAATAAGGCCTCTTTGTGACGTTAACCCGGTATCGAACCCACCCTCCTTCAATTCTCTTACTACCTTCTCCTTACTTTTACCACTTTTCCCGTCTTTTAAAGCCAATAAAAAGGTAAAAGGTTGTATGTGGGACGATTTTTGAGAATAAATAAAGTGGAAAAGCGTGTTGAGGTGATAAACACTTTCAAATTCCTTATCGAAATTCTTCATCTTTTCACGCAGCCGCGGACAGTCCCCAGATGCTGTTGTTCGTGGGTTTGCTGATAGGAGCTCTTGGAGTCGTTACACTGGGGCTAGCTGCAGCAGTTATCGTTGTCATCCGGAGGCGTAGGAGTTCAAGGAATACCACTGCCTTGGTGATATACGACGCTGAGTAGATTTCCAGATCTAGAAAGCCCACAAGTAGTTTCCCTTCTCTGTTTTTCTCTTAAAGATAAGCACGTTTAAGTTAAAGACAGTCTTCATACACTTTCCGGGAATTTCAATATTCCTCGATGGAATTTGATCGTGCGGGTGAAAGGAATCCTAAAAACTGTTGGCAGTGAGCTGACGTGTCAACAACCTGACCGGGGGTCATCTTCAAAGTCACGTCACGGTTGGAAATTCAAGCGAATGAAATAATAATTGAGTAAATACTTTTGTTCTTGGGCCATCGTAGTTTGATCAAAAATACGACACAAACAGCAGTGATAAACATATTGAACTTTTTCATTTTGATAATGACTTGACGTTTCGTATGTGCTCTACATACATTTTCACTTTTGAAATCTTCTTCCTTACTGGCACATTCTTATGATACTGAACAGGGGTTCCGACTGGAGACTCTTTTTTTGCCTTTCTCTCTAGCGTTTGCCTTTCTCTCTAGCGTTTGTAGTCAATTTAGTTTGCAAAATAAACTATTAAAAGGTACAAAGACCTTGTGGCCTTATGTCAGATGCCTTAACTTTAAGTGAAACGTAACTCAAGTAAAACTTGCTTTTTATCGAAAAGATGATACTGAAATTATTATTATTATTATTATTATTATTTTGAAATCTACATTTCATCTTAATTGAACTGGTCGAGTATAAACTTTCACTTCGGTTCAACCGTTCAAGGCAACCGGGCATGTTGTCACGGGATACTGAAATTCTGGGGAAAAGTGCTCCGTTCATTTGACGCAGTCAGGAGCCCATTACCCGGAGCGTGCAACTTAACTATACTTGTGCAACGGCGTTTTCACAAGTAAGGTTATTTTTAGATTGAATTTCCCGCTAATGGGACTCCCACAGGAGCCCGATGACCAATTACAAGAAATTAAGCTGACGTCATAGGGTCACCGAACCGTAACTGACTTTGTTTTTTGACCTAATTCGCGGGAAGGGCTAGTCTAAAAATAAACCTACTTGTGAAAACGCCGTTTCACAGACGCTGTATGGAAGTTGCACGCTCCAGGATGGGCTCCTGACGCAGTTCAGTTATCGCCTAAAAATGTGATTGTTCTTGGTGATGAACTAAGATTTCAGAGCGTTATTCAATTCACAGCCGTAGACAGAACAAGTAATTCAGACTTTGGCCAATTAGGGAGCTTAAGCACGCGCGTTTTTGAAACGCGGAAGGCAATCGAAAGAGAACATTTTACGTTCCAGGACAGTGGTGTCTCCCCGATTTTTATAATTATCATCTCTAATGGAGAGAATATACTTAGCATTGTAATGTAGTTGTGTGAAGACAAATTAAAAGGGGAAACAGCTCACTTCCGGTTGCCGTCCGCGTCTCAAAAACGCGCGTGCTTAATCTTCCTATTATAACGCAAACACGCGCAGCCGCCATTCCCAAGCGCGGGAAAATACGTTGTACTGATTGACTGAAGATGTGGCGCGAGATTTTCAGCCAATCACAAAATGCGAGGCTGCCCAGCCAAGGGAATCGCTACATTACTTTCGTCGGAGCCCTTAACTTTTATCAATGGGTTTTCACCGAAACACATGACCTTGAAGCGTGTAACTTGCATCTCTTTTCCTTGGAATAAAGGTGGGGATTTTAGGATACCAATTTTATGCCCAAATATGGACAAAACTAAGATCAAGGCTGCACGCGCGGAAAAATGCACGAGCTATGTTACAACCAAATAAAGAAATTTTTTAAACTAAAAAAACCCCAGCTCTGAACCAGAGTTAAACGCTTCAAGGTCGTGAGCTTCTGGTTCTCATACATTTAGAACAGCCTATATCTCTCAAGCAAATAAACACGTATTTTAAATTAAACTAGAAAAGAAAGACGTCATGAATCTAAAAATAAGCAGATTCTGAGAAGTATCACCAAGTTTTCGTGCATTTAAGAGGGGCACCTGTAGTTAAAAATCAAATCCAGCTCTCTCTTCCGTTTAAACCTTCCCTTTCGTACATGAGTCAGTGGTACTGCACACAGAGAGAGAGAGAGAGAGAGAGAGAGAGAGAGAGAGAGAGAAAGCCTGGGTTCGAGATATCAACAACCACGTGATTGTACGAAATTAAGTTGTATGGTGATGCAAGATGTCCTGTCTCAATCCTGCCTTCTGGTTGAAGTTAAAATGTTTTGGACTATCATCCTGTTCAACTGCGCTCATTTACTAACTTCTGCCGGTAAGATCTGAAAATTTTTCTTGTGTTTCGTGTACCTAAAACAATCGAACTCACACTCGACCGAAAAATATCGATCACGTAGCCCTTTATATCAGCACGTGGCAAAACCTAACAGATTTAATTACTCAGTGTCGACATTCCGCATTGGTGTCTAATGTGTGTTGGATATTATGAAGCTTTGAGAGCTTAAAGATATAAATCTGATTTCAACTGTAACTGCCGACCAGATAGCCAGATAGTTTGATTATGATCCTTTCTCCGAGTGACAGTAGTCGCAGAAGGTCTCACTCTTGAATAATTACTTGAGCGTGACCCAAGATTGTTATTACACAGGATGCTTGGCATTTTGATTTTCCGACCTCTTCCTATATTGTGATTAGATTAGTAGCAAGTGCTGTGTTTGTTATTATACTATCAGGAGACAGAGCTTCAGAAGTTAAGCAAAGCGTGCTTTTAATATAGCTTCGAGAGAGAGAGAGAGAGAGAGAGAGAGAGAGTATGATTTAAAGAGTAAATTTATAATGTCATATTGACACGCGAATCACGACATATTGTAACAAGCTTTGATCGTTGTAAACATTTGCCAACATCTTTTCGATCTGTGTATTTGTTTAAATTTGTGTAAAACAAGCCACCTTAAAATATCGTTTCAAAAACGTTCTGTTTTGATTCTGTAATATTAAACAACTTCTCTATTTATACATAAACAAAAGTCACGCGATAAAAGAAACGCATGGCTGCTTATTATTTAATATGTGGATGAAAGATTTCAACAATGCTCATTTTTTGTCTCTAGATTTCCTTTTTTCATTGATTTACTGAATAAAACATGAGGATGACCAAATTTTTTACGGCGAAAGGTCGAAGGGAAATGTCCACGATTTGTAACTTGAAAACTTCATCTTTATGCCCTCAAAAACTGAAAAAAGGAAATATCCACCATTACTGATCATATATTTATAGTCCGACCTGCTTTTTTCAATACTTGTACACCCCCGGTCACATTGGCGCCAGAAACTTGCATGCTCAGCACATTCCTGGCTAGTCGAACGACATTACAGTAATTCTATTTTGATCTGATTGTGTAGTCGAAGTTGGGTCACCAATTGCGTTAGGTCGCACTGTAATATCCAGAGATTTCGCATAGAAGTGAGTTGGTGTCAGTAACATACAAGATAAATGGACTTCAAAATCGTTTCGTCTCTTTCGCTCTTCTTGATATTTAATCTTTTGGACGTCTTTGGTAAGTGTATTCTCACAAGTGGAGCTTTATTCAACTTTTGCGGATTGATTTGGCGCAAAGAATGAACAGCTGTATTACGACACGCTTTGACGGGTTACTCTTGCGATGTATTAAACCTCTCAAAAGTCTATCCTTTCTGACGATTCGGTCAGAAACAAACGTTTTTATCGTTTTATAGTTCTCTGGTTAATTTGTGTGAGTGAATGAAAGGAGCTTTGGCGAATTTGCCATCGCTTGCATCAGACCTTCTGAAAGTAAACAATGTAGTAAAAATGACCTTGAATGACCCTTGCGCCATGAAGGAGGGCTTTTATTTGGCCCAAATTTAAAGTGAAACGTGGATGATTTCTCAGTACGCTGAATAATTGAAGGTCGGAAGGGATTTGAAAGGGCCTTTTACTTCAATAAAAGTTATGTTCTGAACAATCTAGAGGAGATTACCGGACCAACCTACGAAATGCAGAGGGGGAATACGTGTTTATTTTTCTTTCGATTCAGTCAGGATACATTATGATATAAAGACTGTGGAAAATAGCACAAATACTGAATTACTTTTCTTGAAAAGCAGATCTTTACGATCTTGATGACGGAAACAATAATTCTACGGTAGTCTCTCCCTAGCGAAAGGGTCGATCAGACGGAGCGCGTTTCCACGTTACACTCTTTTTTTAATTTTTTTATAAGAATATATTTTATAAGAATATCAAGGCTGAAATTTGCGAAATTTTAAGAATATTTTAAGAAGAAAGCCGAGGCTGAGATTTTGAAAAGGATAGATATAATTTTGTGTGTCGAAACATCTGTAAATACAATACAATTTTATGTTTTTAACTTAACCGTATAAAATTATTCCTTTCTCTGAACGGCGAAACTAGCCAACAAAACGAAAAAACCTGCACTAGCTATAAGCGATGCGATGGAGCACGTTGTGCTGCTCTCGTTAAAATGATTGATGACTTTCGGTGGGCGCTGGATTCAAAAATGTCAACTTGCTCTGTTGCAAATTGATTTAACCAAGGTATTTGATTCAATATGCCATAACTTACTTTTAGCCAAACTACATGCATACGGCGTCAGTCAAGGAGCAATGAAATTTTTACAAAACAAAGGCAAGTCAAACTTGACTGGTTCAGGTCTCTTTCTTTTAATGTCCTAGTGGGGGAATAATAATGAGCTTGCCCTCCCGCATGGCGGATTTTGTACCATGTGATCGTTAGTTGCAAAAGGCCTATTGATACCCCAATAAATTCTAAAACGGAAATGTCATAAGCTATAATTTAAGAATATTTTCAGCCTAAAACCGGCAGAAAAATAAGAATATTCACCCTGGGACGGAAAAAACAACATTCTCATAAAAAAAAGAAGAGTGTATTGGTATTTTTTGCTTAGCAAGCATATTTCGAGTGCCACGTATTTCATGACACGCGTAGGTCTTTATTTGAACATGGTAGTATATTTTATCTGTTATACACTTCATTAGCCGTGTTTTTGCCGATCCGTTTCGGGATGATTTCACATGGTACAAGCTAAGAGTACTAGTCGCGGCTTTCAAATTAAAGTCAGATAGCGGAGGGAATTTCCCTTCATATCGTAGTGAATGCGTTTCATGTTTTTGTCCAAAGTTTTGGCCTTGACGGTGCACAAAACACTGTCCTTTTTTCGAGAAGATAACCAAATCAAATCTTTCGATTAAATGATGCGCAACTATAATTTGTGAACCCGTGCGAAGCGAAAACAAAAGATTGTGCTCTGTCACGGTCAATTCAATCGAACTTTAACATCGACTGCAAAAACAATGTTCTCGCTTTTGAAGGTTTTAAGGTTTCATAAGCATTCACTCGATCGATTAACTATCTTATTATAGGAGAAACGCTCCATGAAATTGAGGTATTGGAAATTAACGGGACTTAAATTAACGCGAATTTAAGGTAAAACGACTTTTGAATGAAGAAAATTAACGCAAAGGAGGACGTAGAATTTCACGATAAAGGAAATTAACGCGATTAAGACACAGTTTGGAACAAATTTATGCAACAATGAAAGCAATCTTCAAAATTCTAATTAATGTAGGGGTTAACGGAAAGAAAGACACCTTATTTTATCGTTTTTTAAGTGGCATGATTGTCTGGAAAAGTTTCAAAATCAGGGTTAAAATAATGAAAATTAAGAGCGCGGAAATTAACGCTGCACTTTATTAACGCCGCGGAAAATGACGCTCAACATAATTAGCGCGAATTTTAACGATCCGCGTTAATTTCACGGAGCGTTCATATCCTATAATAAGGTAAGTTCCTAATTATTTTTGTCCTACTTATGTTTGTTTGAAAATTACACACTAATTTATTACATTAGTTTCAAGAATGTTCCTTGTACAGGTACAAACACGGGTGGAAAATTATCAATGCAACTAAGAGATCAACATCACACCGGCCATAGACTTCAATGCACGCTGATTAACAAAGAACTGGTGCCCGTTTCTCGAGAGTCCCGAAACTTTACGGGCCATTTTCGAGTGTCACAATCACAGTCATTTTGATTTTTGTTACCTTGAAAACGTGTTAAAAGATCAACTTTCCAAAACATGCGGTTGCCAGTTTCAGAAATGGCTTTCCGGGTCCGAAAAGTTCTCGGGACTTTCCAGAAACGGGCCCCTGGTCATTTCTTGTTAACTGTGAGTTGATATAAAGGCACGCTAGAGATTCATCGATTCTTAAATAACACAAAAATCGCTTAACACATTGAGGTGATTTATAATGGTTGTTTGGCAAACTGATAAAGACATCACAGTTCGGAACAAGTTAGGCAGTTGCTGAAAAATCCAGTAAATTTTCTTTTAAATCAAATTTACGTCTAACTCATTTAGACTTCCCCGTTTAAGAAGTTGTCTGGCCATTCCAAAGGAAAAGTATACGGTACAGCAGCTACCTCAAGGTCCTCAAGTATCAAGTATCAAGTATGAAGCCGAATAAAATAGGAAAATTAACATAGGTAAATGAAAATTGAAAAGCGAAATGGGACTTTCAAGGTTATCTGATGGCAACGAGGGAAATTCGTTAATAAGTGTTTACGAAAATCTATCTAGTACATCAAGTATCATACTGTCAGTTAATTAAAATATCTTTGTCGGCTATAAAGAAAATATCGGTATTCATCTAATTGACGCTAAAGTAAGACGCTACATGCTCCTAACAAGTGAATGTTGCTGCCTTTGGGTTGAATGCTTCACGGTAGTAAGCGTGCAGCTATGTTACTTTGAGCTTCAATATTGTATAATTATTTTAAGCAATCAATAAGTTGTCAAAAAGACATGGAAATTTTGATGACGACCTTGTGCTTGCTTCACATTTTTAACTGACGTGTTAATAAGCGCGATTAGTTTAAACATATTGATGACCGTGAGGAAATGGATGGTGAGACAATAATTGTTACAAGTCAGTCGATCTGATTACGTAGTCGACGTCCAGTCACAATTTGATTGACATTTTAAATCGGAATTTCCCAGAGATTTCAAAAATTTGCCTAGAAGTGTTCGAAAGTGTGTTGGTAGCATACAAGATCAATGGACTTCAAAATCGTATCGTGTCTTTCCCTCTTTTTAACAGTTAATCTTTTGGACGTCTTTGGTAAGTGCATTCTTTAATTTGAAACTACACAGAAATAGAGCTTTGTTCAACTTTTTCCGGATTGATTTTGCCCAAAGAACAGCTGTGTAAACACGCGAAACAAAAAGAAGGGTTGCATTTGTGCGATGTACTAAACCTCCCAAACGTCCCAAACGTCTATCCATTCTGAGGATTCGGTCGGAAACAAATGTTTCGTTTGTTTAATAGTTTAAAAGTTCTCTGGTGTTAGTTTGTGTGAGTGAATGAAAGGAGCTTTGAGGTGTTTGCCGTCCATTGCGTCAGACCTTCTGAAAGTAAACAATGTAGTAAAAGTAACCTTGAATGACCGTGCGCCATGAACGAGGGCTTTTGGTTCGAATTGAAAGTGAAACATGGTTGATTTCCCAGTGCGATGAATAATTTAAGGTCGGAAGGGTTTGAAAGGGCCTTAGCTTTACTATATAAAACTTGTTTATTTTTCTTTCAATTCAGTCAGGGTAAATTATGATATTAAGACTGTGGAATCATAGGCTCCAGCCCTCGGGAAAGTCCCTTTAGACGTGCAATATGCTAAACAGCCTTAAGGCTGTTTGGCATATTGCGCGTGCCACGTATTTATGACACGCTTATGTGTTTGTTTGAACACAGATCATGGTATTATATTTTATTTGTTAGTATATTTTACATAAACTTCGTTGGGCGAGCTTTCGCGAGATAATTTCAATGGTACAATATTCTCGGTTTTTTTTGGCTTCCATAGATCCATAGAATCCCAATTATTGCTGACCTAATTATGTTTGGTCTGAAAATTACACCCTAATTATTTATTATATTAATTCGAGAATGTTCCTTGTATAGGGACAAACACGCGTGGAAAATCATCAATATATATATATGTTATATATATAACACTGTTTTACGAGATAAATACTTTTTGTGATTAACAAAATGCATGCCTGGTACCTGATGTTTTTTTACTGTGAGTCGATATGATAAAGGCAGTTCTTAAGTAACACAAAAATCGCGGCTTAACAATTACATTGAGGCGATTATAATGGTTGTTTGGCAAGCTAAGTAACAAACATAGTAATCAAAATTCGGAACAAGAAGCCAGGAAATTTGTTTTTAAAAAATCAAATTTACGCCAAAGTTGTTGTGACTTCTCTCCTTGGAAAAGTGGCCTCTTGCTATTCCAGAGGAAAACAACTCTACAGCAGCTACCTAAAAGACCTCAAATATGCCTTGAATATTGAATCAAAGGGAAGTACTTCTCCAAAAGCATAATAAAATAGGTAAATGAAAACTGAAAACGAAAAACGGGA
>JALIRR010007282.1:0-22041 GCA_023091755.1 Montipora sp. Colony 1 RG-2022 | reverse complement strand
GAACGCGCAGCCTCTGTGCGTGTTTCCTCAAGGCAAGTCTGTGCCACCTGCAACAGAGACTGTCACTCCAGGATCGGGCTACACAGTCATACAAGATCCCTCTTCGAGACGAGGCTGCCAGTTCTACTATAAGAGACCATTGCATAAATTGTCCAGATAAATGTAAGGATCATTTCTCTCTTTCATCTACAACCCACACTATATACATATATACCTTATATGCATTTTTATTTCATTCACTTAACTTCACTTCACTTCCTTGCAACTGTACTGAGATCTTAGAGCCCTGTCAGTGTTCATAAAACTGCATGGGTGTTCTTTGCACTCAGAATGATTGTGATTTTCCAATTTTCGATTCCTTGTCGTTTCTCCTCTACCAGGGACCCATTTCTCAAAAGTCCCGAAACTTTACGGGCCATTTTTGGGTGTCACAATTCCCTCTGTATCTCAAGAAGGAAGACGATTTAAGTCATCAAACTTCACAGTCAGTTTGCGTTTTTGATCATGTTAAAAGTGGTTGGCAGGTTCACAAATGGCTCTTCGGGCTCGAAAAGTTTTCAGGACTTTCGAGAAACGGGTCCTAGGTCATGAGATTGGTAGTCAAACATCCTCACTGACAATCTGACCACTCATTGTCCTGTTTAGGGAGCTAAGAAATGGTGAACACGATTTCTGGAGGCAATGAGCAGCGAAGGGAGAGCCCATGTAACAGACATCGCCGAAGAGGAGAGGGATGCATGAATCAAGATTGTTCTAATGGGGTGGCTTGACTTTGTGAAAACAGGGCAGAATTTACTCTGCGAGTAGCTTTAAGCCTCTCCAAGGTTTCGCGCGCATCCAGAACGATAGCGACTGCTGTGCGCCCTATCCTCGGAACATGGGCTCAAATCGTGGTTATCTTAGCAGTGAACATACCATAAAAAGTTCATTAACAAGCGGTCGCCTGATGTACACAAGTTCCATTTAAATCCTTCATTTGTAGACCAATCTACAGGTGCCTAGTAACACGTAAGCAAAGCAGCATAGAAAGAATGCCCCGAAAACGAAAATAATTGCGAGTTACCTGGAATAGGTTCGGATGCTGTAGCTTCCTCTTCTAGCACTTCATGTAACATGAGTTCAAGTACATGTGGGAAATATGGAAGATCACAACACATATTGGCAATTTTCAGGGCTTGCTGACCTAAGCTGAGTACAAAAAAAAAACAAAAACAATAAATTTATTAATGATGATGCTGCTGATGATGTTGATCAGCGATGTTGAAACCGTTGCCCCTCCCCACCCCCCACCTTTCAACCTTGTTGAAACATGTTGTATCGAAGTTGAATCGCCGAATCGAAGTTGATGACGTGTTGAAACCGTTTGCCCACCCCACCAGTCAACATCGTTCAACATCGTTCAACAAAATCGAACGGATGTGGCAGCAAATGATAAAGCCCTTTTTCCGGGCCTTAAAACTCCCTATTTCTGCTTCGAAGGCGGCAGCGGCAGAGTAGGTAATACGTAACCTAGGGAACTAAAAACGTCACTTACTTTCGTCGCAAAAGCTGCCTGAGAATGTGGTGTAAGTATATCTGAGTCTGCAAAACAAGGAACACACAACATTTGAAGGCTCTGCTCAAACCGTCGAGTAATCAAGTTACACTTTGCATTTCTAGTTCTTGAACTATATTAATCAAATTACCATAACAATGAAACAATCTGATAGAAGACACTTAGCTACGCGGGGAAGGTACATAGAGTGACGTATTTAGCAAAGAGATTCCATGTTGCCGTGCGTTTGTTCAGATGACGTCAAAATGTGGTAAGAATGAAAAGGACACATGCACAATCGCGTGGAGATAGCCGATAGCTAAGTGTGTGTGCAACAAGTGTATTCTTTTATTTTTAACCAATACTGAATATTCTTGCTTTGCGGCATTTTCGATGCCTTAGCTGTCGTTGTTCCTTAAACGCCCCATTATCTGTTTTGATAACATACCGTTCTTTCCAACGTACAGAAAGGAAAAGCTTGCGGAGAAAGTGAAGTAGGGGCAGGCGATGTGCATTCTAAAGGCATTGGTTCATTCGCAGCACCAAGAATTACACCATCTTGAAACAAAACAGCTGTAGAAAACAAAATATATACACTTAACACAGTTCACCTACCCAGTAAAAAGAAAATGAACAAATCTCCAAAGATGCACGCAAACCTCAATAAAAGAGTTACAGTAATAGCATACATTTATTTTCTAATACTAACCCAACGGATATATGTTTAGCTGAAATGGCAGCATGATTCGCTTCGACAGGAAGTTTGGCGGATTTTCATCATCTCCAGGGAATAAAGGAAGCCAAACCTTTGAGAGAAACAAATAACGAAGGCAGCAAAAAAATCAAATGTTGACTGGGAATTTCCCGTTCACAATACCGATTTTATTCATTCAATTCAATGAAAGGAAAGGATACCTGGGACCCGTTTCTCGAAAGTCCCGAAACTTTACGGGCCACTTTCGGGTGTCACAGTTCCCTCTGTATCTCAAGAACGGAGAGGATTTAAGCGGTGAAACTTCAAAGTCAGTTTGCTTTTAGCTACCTTGAAAACATGTTAAAAGATCGGCATTCCAAAACAAGCTGTTGGCAGGTTCACAGCCCAAAAAGTTTTCAGGACTTTCGAGAAACGGGCACCAGGGGTCAGATGATCCCCACCATAGGGTATCTGCCCGCAGCCAGATGTAATTGACTGAGAGATGATTTCGATGAAGGAGAAAAGCCCTTGGAAAAAGATTGAGATCGACTGAAACTTAGCCCACTTACGACATCAAGGCCGAGATGAAGGTCGAACTCGGATCAATGAGGTGGGAGGCCAGGGCCTGGTTGTTTAAAAGCCGATTAACGCTATCCCAGATTAAGAATTAACCAAGGAGTTTATTTTTCTACTCCCAAATGCTGTTCAACGCTGATATTCGGCAAAACTTTACATTAGAAGAAGTCAATCTTGAAAAACAGAAATAAGCAAAAGAAACTTTCACCAAAAAGTTGAAAACATGCAAATCCTGGATTAATTTAATCGGCTTTCGAACAACCGGTCCCAGGTTGACAACCATCAATTATCGCATCCTGACTGTTACTTATTCCCGATTAAAGTAAAGCTTGTACATATGCTGTGTAATATTTTAACACTTACAGAAGCTACTAAAAAGTGTTGCAGGATTCAGAAGGAAAAAGTCTTTAAGAAACTGAAAAAAGGCGCTAAATCCCGTCTTAACCTTCGAAGAAATAGTAAGTGCAAAAGTTGGCCAATATAGCTAACTATTTGAGAACAATGTTGTTAAGGGTAGCCTTCTGATGAACTCGAATTGAAGAGGGCGAAGCATTACTGACTCAAAAGAAGCTTTATACCTCCCAACCATTGGGTTAGTAAGCCAAGAAATCAAGTTTACTTTCGACTTTACGTTTTCAAATTATGTTGCTTTTTCACGATTTTGTCCCACACCCGAGGGCCATCTGGGAACTGCTCATAGTCAACAGAAATGCCATTTGAAGCAAGCAAAACATTTTCAAAAACTGACAACACCAAGAAATAACAATGTTTCCCTACTTTCATTCCATTGGCTCCGCATCCCAGCCACAGGGCCTCCATTAGGTGTCTTTTGGTTCGACTGGATGTTGATGATGTCCAGATATTTTCCACACAGGAAGCAAGAACAACAGGAGAACAAAACGAGCACTAAATAATAAAAACAAGGATTTAAAACATGACTATTTCATAATTAACGCATTTTTTACTTGTAATGTTACATACAGGCCGAGTATGTGTCTCTTAATTAATCCTTTTCGTCGGTTGAAACCTTTCAGAGGAATCTGTTCACAAATTCTGCATCATTAGCGTAAGCCCATCGTTGTCACACCAATCTTCCAAAGAAACCAGCAATACATACTACATACATACTTAGGGTGCGTTCGATTGACCCTATTCCGAAATAACTTTAACGTTTCATAAAACCACTCACTGATCTCAATAGCAGAGTTCCTTTAAAAAAAATTGAGCCTGAACTATAATAAAGCAATATGTCATAGTTCTACTCTTCACATCTAGACAACATTCAAGACTTTTTGATGACTTCTAGTATTTTTTGGCAAGCGAATTTGGATGGATCTAGCAAAAGCAACCATATCTCATCCTAGTAATACGATTGTCCTTCTTCAGTAAATGACAACAACTTTCTTTGACTGGCTACCTTTCTAGTTCTCCTCTCTGGATATGCTTTGTCTTTCTGGAGCATTAATAAGCGACCACCCACGTTAATGATAAGAGATTCAACACCATCCAGTCCTTCGGAACCTACGTATTCTGAAGACATTGAATTTAGCATCTTCATTGTGTTGTTAATCAAACCTTTCATACAGAAGCAACAAATAAGCACTCGTAATTTTTTCCCAAAGACTACAAATTGCACTCGCCCTACGGCCTCGCGCACGTATGTTCGTCTTTAAAAAAAACTACTCCTGCTTATTTATTCCAAATTGCTCTCTAACTCATTTGATTAGCCATACTAAAAATTCACGATTTGGTTCCCATATTAAAATTCAGCTTGATAGTGAGGCTTAGAGGACACAAACAAAAGAAATGAATAAACATGTTCATTAATTTTCCTTTTTTGTGACCTCTAGGCCACGCTGCCAAGCTGAATTTTAATACATCGAGAGTAGTCTATTGTTAACAATGGGTGGTTCTCTATATATGGGCTACCATGAATTATCAGTCTTGAACCCACCTGCATATAGTGATGTAAGCGTGACATGTATCACTGCTAAGGGATGGGGCACGTGATTCACTAATGATACTTCTTGAACACGTGACACCTGCACTTCAGGAACATCTGAAACAGATGCAGTGGCTTAGCTTCTGTCGTCTCTAGATTTCAGGTTAAAGAAGAATTGTACATTAAGTGGAAAGCTAGCCCGGGTAGCTGGGGTATTGTTGGCGCGAGAGGCACAAGCCGCGTGGAGAGTCAACCAGGTTTTCTGAGCTCGCGAGACTGAGCACCCCCAGCAAACCATTGTTTTAACAAAAACCGCTGGTCAGCAACCTGGTTCTGGTCATTGCTGTCTAAGGTCTTCCAATGCGGAGGGGCGCCCCTCCCCATTCTCCGCGCGGCTTTGCCGCTGGTTGCCCGTGGCCAGCCCCTTTCGTCCCAACACTTAAAATCATCATGGACAAGTTGGATGAAGGCTTTCCCAAAGGAGCAGTTTACTGATTGGCTAGAAGTCTTGTGCTGATGCTTATACGCCGGACCACGTCCCCACTTAAAACAACACCGACATAAAGGAAGGCATAACAATATCAAAGCCTTGCATTCTTTTCATTCATAGCCTTGTGTTGCCATCTGTTCTTCCGTTACTGCTTATAAGTAACGTTCAGAACGGTAATGAACATCAATTTAAACATACCACAAAGACCCTGTTAATAATGATACAATTCTTTCTGCACAAAATCGAAGAAAGTTTTGCAAGGGTGGAATGATTCCTCAGTTCCTCTGGAGTGAGGGAGGGTGGGTGGAAAGAATTAAACCCATTTACATGAACAATTTTTTTATGTGACAATTTTATGTGGCAAATATATTTGATCGTGTAAATAGCACAACAAATGACTGTTGATAATTTCCAGTTAGGTGGGTCAGCAATGCCAGCAGAGAAAAACAAGAAACAAGGCGAGGTTGCCTGGTCGCTCTCCAATGGCGCGCACTCAGAGGCAGGAATTTGCCACATTTTATGTGACAAGTCGTCTACACAAACAATTTTTCGTATTTGACAACTTTTATTTGTCTCATAAAAGCTAACACGCCAGCTTTTTAGCAAATACAGTTGTCAAATAAAAATTGGCCAAATTTTCTCGTCTACATAAGCAAATAAAAACTGCTCATGTAAACGGGGCTTTGATGTCTCGGATAACAGAGAACACCATTCGCTCACACTTATGTCCACAAATACACGTACTTAGCTGCAGACCTGATTTTAATTTCCAACACTTAAGGTGCTTTTCGTTTGTCAAAACTGGCCGGCCAGACCTGTCAGTTTGCAAAAAAAATGTAACAATTTGAAGAAACACTTGCATGATAATCCCTCGCATTCTTCTGGAGGAGTATATATCATCCTCGACTGAAGTGTGTTAATTTGAAGGCATTGTTGAGTTAGTCTTTCCAAATGCCCGGTCTGGCAGGCCAGTTCTGTCAAATGGAAAGTGCCCTTGGTGTCCCTTTTAAGTATAGGCATTTGCTACCTATTTAATCTAGCAATAAGTAAGTTTAGTGTAAGAGCTAATTATTGTTATTTTTTGGTGAAGGTAAACGGTTTATCTTTACATGAGAACGAGTTTGGGTGACACTTTGTGACTTTAAGCATCACGTTTACGTGAAACGTGAACGGCAAGTGACCACGTGACCATAATTTTACCGCCATTTTCTACGTTTGCCAGCTGCAGCTTGCCGTTTCTACGTGAAAATTAGGCATTTTCGCGTTTGCCGTATACGTGAAGTGTTCTTTTCGTTTTCTTCTACATAAGAAGTTGTTTGCGGAAAAAAAGTACCCCAAAGCTATTTTCCGGTAGGGCAAAAGAGGAAAAATTAGGTTTCATGGTTATAGATAGTTCATAACTGACTCCTTGCCGCAATTTTCTTCTTGAACTTCAGGTTGACTCTCTGTTGACCGATAAACAGCTTCATCGAAACTCTCAAAACTTGACGGGTAAGGATTTTCATTTTATATAGCGCCTTTTTCTACAAACAATGTTTAAAAAGACTCCCTTTTTTTTTGCTTTTTAGTAACTAACTTAGTACTCGAGTTGCCCTGGGTAGGAGAACGAAGCTAAAGTTGCAACCTTCTCTCCGTTTTAAGTGAAACGTGAAACGTGAAACGGCAAGCCGACGTTTGCCGTTTCACGTAAACGTGATGCTAAAATCTCTCTTTTGATAATCTGTATTCCCTGACGCGAGTAACGTTGAAGTTGGGGAGAAGAGCAAGGGGGACAATTTGTCATGCTTATTAAAAGCGTCGTGCATTAAATAACGTGCATTTCTGTTCTGTTCAGCCCTTACTTGGGTCACTGCTTGTCCTCTCCAATGAAAAGAAAACCACTCGACTATCAGAGCAATAAACCAACAACAAACAGCGGAACACATTAACCAAAAAGGCTGGAGATGGCAGCTTGATATTCAGGGCAAATGCGTTATCTAAGTTGCAAGTTCGAGGGTAAAAACGAACCTGTAAAAGGAAGACATAAACAACGAACGTGTTCACCATGAAATCTGTGTCTGTACAATTTCAAACAGTCAAGGACTATGCACTGATCAAAGTGAGTGAATACAGACAACACATGCCCTTTTGGTCACGCCTAAAACCATGCAAGCAAAGTACAACAAGTAAGTCAGCCGGAAAGACCTATGGTTGACGTTGTAAGCATTGGCTGCATGTATGCTTGTTGAACACTATGGCTTATCCGAGACCGAAAGACCGGCAGACAGACAGAGTTTCAATAAATCAGTTTGCAGGAATAACATGAATTGCGCGACTTTACAAAATACTTAACCCTCAAATATAATGATATTACTAAAACTACAGTACAACTGTAATAACCTAAGCAAGTTAATGTGCTAAATTTAAGCTCAGTAGTTAGAGCATCCGACCAGATCACGGAGGACCATGGGTTCAAATCCCATCTGGGGCTCGGATTTTCCCGAGTTTCCATTGGTTGGTTGCATCTTTGATATGCCTTAATAAATGACTGCGTGATGCAGTTAGCGAGGTGTTATCGCCGTTATGCCTTAATGTGACTGCACAATGCAGTAATGAGTCATATATGGCTATCTGGAATTTTACTATGTGAATGCGTGATGCAGTTGTACATGTAGTCTATATCCACATTTTGCTCACGACAGAGTTTACAGTAGCTCAGTGGTTCGAGCATCCCACAAGATCATGAAGGGTGGTGGGCTGGGATTTTCCTGAGTTTCCATTTGATGCATTATATTTTTCATGTACAACTGTAATTAAAGTCTAAAATGTAATCATGAATACGATATGATACCTTTATTTGACTTTTACTCATGAATGCTGAAGGGTTGTGAGAAGACTAAAGAGTCTAACCATTTGCAGATGTCATTGCAAAGGTACATGTAGCACTTTCTCCTTAGTTATATAAAGACCCTGAGTGTCGGCAATCCTACCGACCGATTGTCCGCAAATCTTGTTTTAGCGACCCGAACTCTCGACCTCTGCGAGAATTTATTGGCACGAAAACTGATGTTAACTTACCTCATCAGATGATGAACTAAAATTGTAACAGGGAACGATAAGAAAATCTCGCCACCAAGCTAAGCCACCACGACAAGAGAAGCCTTGTTCCTGCATTGAAATGAAAGAAGAGTTGTGCTACCAAGGTTAACATGAATTCCATAGCCACCAACATATTAGGGACCTTAAAACCTACGACGGCGACAAGGACGAAAACGTCACCTCAAAATATAACTTTGCTCCATCAGAGGTCTTCTGCAATTATTCCATCTACAGTCGACTCCCGATAATTCAAACCCTCGATAAGTCGAACCAAAATCGATTTCCCGTGGATTTCCGTCATACGTTTACTGCAAGTTTACCCTCGGTAACTCGAACCCTCGATAACTCGAAGCAATTTTCGTTTCCCTTCAGGTCATTCTCTATATATTTTTACCATTGATAACTCGAACCACATCAGTCCCTACGTGACAACTTCAAAGCAAACAGTGCACTGCAGTCCAAAGCAATTAATTTATTGTGAAGTAGCCCTGTAATCTTTGTCCTTCTTTGCATTACACAAGACAGTTCTGGTTTCATTGTTTTACGGTAAATTTAACTTCAGTGTCTGTATCCTCATAAAAGGTTGCTCACTTAACTGATTACTCCCGATAAATCGAACTTTTTTCAATTTCCCTTGAAGGTTCGAGTTCAAGTTCTACGACGCGGGCGAAATATACTAAAATAAATTGATACAAGCGGTTTCTGAGTGAAAACAGAGAATGAAAGATCCTCTGTTGCATGTACATACATATGGCTCCCCCACACTCACTCAGAATCTTAAGGAACGAGAGAATCGCCCATCACCATTCAACCTAAGATTCATAAAGTGTCAAATGTGTTTCTGAAAGAAACAATATCACTCACTTGTCCACAGCATGTATCCTCGTGAAAAATAACAAGGTTTTTTTTTCTTTAAATTGAAACAGTTAAAATACCTGTGACACATTTCCAAAGAGTTTCCATTTCCTACTGTTAAGTGAATAATGGGCAATTCCTGTCCTGCCTGCCACAGCGATACAGTGACCACTCTTATCAACAGCGGCATACTGCAATTTTAAGAGAATATTGCTCATTGAGATGTTGATGTCAGGTAGTTAAACTGCTGGCCTTTCATCACTTAACTTTTGTCTGGGAACAAGGAGATGGGATTTTATCCCTGCAGGTGAATGCTTTAGAGCGGTTTTCAATTGAGTGTCGTGAAACAAATACCAAATTAATTACTTTGACCAATTATAGCAGGTGCAAACAGCGCCATGAACCAATCCCAAAAGGCCATTTCCGAGTTGCTGTACTATTGTAAGGGAAATGAGTTTGATTTGCATAAGAATACGCAACTCATTTCCATTTGAATGGTTGTGCACCAGGACTCGCTATGAAACTGAGGCATGCAGCAACTCGGAAGTGGGCTATTCGAAGCAATCCCATGTAGAGTGCTCAAGGTAAAGGTAAAGGTACACGTTATTTAACATCGGACGTTCCTTTACTCTGTACAGAGTACTCTCCCAGGAAGCCGACGGAGCGCTCATTTTACCCCCCTCTTTCCATCAGTGCTCCGTTTTAAGGGTATTTAAAGCTACTTAGGCTACACTGAAAGGAAAGAAGTCGAAACAAGGATGTCAGATCCGGGGATCGAACTCAGGACCTTATGCACGCGCACTAACCGACTGTGCAACCGTTGCTCCTCAAAGCGCGGGAAAAATCGCACGTGCACGTTGCAATTGGTTTTGGTTTTCCTTCTCATTGGTTGATAAACTGGCGTGAGATTTTTGAAGTAACCAATAAGCGTAACAATCGCAATCGCGTAATTCCTTTCGACAGTCATCGTTTGAAAACTGCTCTAACAAACATTCCGGAACTTGTAGCATGGATACAATGGATAGTTTACATAATGCATTAAAACTTTCCAGCCAGGGGTGATTAAAATCTAACTGGGCCAAGTATGCCCTGCCCTACTCACAGGGAACTTCAGTGACATGCACTAAGCAATCAAACAAAGTCCATCTTATAAATTACATTGTATCACTAGCGGTTATTTCATCACCCACTGAACTTACCCTGATGGGCCAGTTACTGTCCAAATAATTTGACGGAATCTAGAGAAACGTAGAAGAAGTGATTTTGAAAACATTTCGTTATACACAAAAATTAAAGAAAACGTTTTTAAAAAAAGTAGGAAATGGAAATTGATTAGAATAAATTTCCTTTTTTTACATTTTTGAATTGATAATATTAATGATAGCGTCGAAACGTTTTCATATTTTAAAACTTTTTAGCCTTTAGACGTATGTTTAAATATATCTTATCACAGTTTTTTTATAATGGAAAAAATAATTTACTACCCCCGGTATTACTTTAAGACCGCTGAAACAGGCTGTGTTTTTTCTCACACAGACATCACAAAACATTAAGGATCAACTAGGAATAGTACCATAATATTAAAAATGCAATTCCAGGAAAAAGCAACCACTGTAGATTCATCACTCAGAGTAACGGTTGCTCCTGAATGCTTGTTGTTATACGGTTACTAACCGTATAACTACAAGCATTTAGGATATATGGCTGGATGTCAACTTCTGCTACCAAGCCATGTGAAAACATTTGCAAGTAGAGAAAACCAGTCTTCAGTCACTCTGTTATCTGGTTCTGAAGCATGGGGGAGTTTTTAACAATGAGATTTAACCTATTGCCTCTAACGTCAGACGATTTTTCTCGTCACTTAGGGTTGCTTAGAGCGGTTTTGAATTGAGTGTCAAAAGTAATTAGCGAATTGCTTTGGTTTTACATTTCTTCACTCAGGGATTGGTTCAAAGATCTCGAGCCATTTTGTCAACCAATCACAAGTGAAACCAAACCAATCGTGGCTTGCGTGTGCACATTTTCCCGCTCTTTGCATCGGCTACGTGTAATTACTTCGAGTTTTGATTGGTTTATTGGATTGTCTCCGTCCTTTTCGATTGGCCAAAGTAATTACTTTGGTTTTGGTTTTATGACACCCGATTGAAACTCGCTCTAGTGTCCCCTTTGCCTCCTAGGAGTGAGACTTGATAGATTTTACTCTGTCCCACAACAGGAGTCTGCTTGTCGTGGATCAAATTTTAGCCTTAGTTTTCAGAGCTCAATTATTTCCCTAAAGTCAGTGCTTAAGTTTTCAAACCTGAGTCAGAATCCATTGCTTGTTGCTGACCAATGTACTGTGACCAACAGTTCCGTCATTAGCAGAACTTCTTCCAGTCCTTTCCACCAAACCATTTGTCTCAGACACCATATCTCCAGTATTGAGGTACAAACACTCTTCACCTTGCAAAAACAGATGTTCATGATTGCTCTGCAACAAAAGGAGAACAGCTTCAGCGGATTCAAATACGCAAGTTTTCCTTCGCAAGCGCTATTTTTACTTTTCACATACTGTACTCTTTCAAAGATTCCTTAGCCACTTCTTGCCTTCACAAGGTTTGTTTGTCCATCCATGTGATAACAGACCTCCCTTACCATTCCCATTCTCTAAAGATTGAAGTAATCCTCGCACCCAGCTGGACAATTTAAGCAATTGATTCTGATTATAGATACCTGAAAAATTCATGGGTTCGAAGCCCGCACTTCAAATGCACATTTCTCTCCTTCATCATTCCTTTCACAGGAACACACGAGCCCAGAAGAAATCCCATTCTCCTTTTCGAAATTGTTTATCCCTTTTCCAGTGGTTAAATCCCATTTTCCCAGTCCGAAAAAGGTGAATCCTTGAGTTCCCGCTATACCCCTTCGTGATCCTCTTTCAAAACAACAGCATATAAACTGAAAACATCTGTAATAATTAACTAACCATGCAAGGGTTCACTGTCAGGGAACTCTTTACAAACTGCAGCTGCATTATGTCACCTAAAAGTTGAGAAAAGAGAAAGCAGTCATCCTTTTCTTGGGAGCTTCAATAGACAGACGTAGATATATACAAGTACAAGGAAAGGTTACGTTTATACAAACGTTGGCCGTGTAGCACTTATATTTTAAACAGAGTTAACTGAATAGAGTGTAATGTGAAGTGCTAGATTTCTATCCCATGTGAACCATGTGAGCGTTAGCCCTACTGATGGAAATGGGTCCACACAAGGACAGAGAAAAACTATGACCAGGGTGGGACGTGGATATAGTTTATTTACCCACGAGGAGCTTAGCAGTCGTAACTCGTTAAAACCGAGGATGCTACATCCTTGAGGAAAGATATAAATCATCTGTTATGGTATTGGTAACAAATCCGATCTAACCAATGCGTCCACTGATGCGTCAGCCAACACATCACTGACACACAACCAACATGTCAGGCAAAACACAACCAATGACGGGCAACTGATGGCCAACAAGTAAATATATGAAAACACTTATAAAGACCCTGGGTTCTTTTTAAACGTTTTCACGAAATGTGAGGGAAACATGCAAAAATATTTTGTTTATAAATATTGATAAACATGATACAGGCTTTCCCTCATTTACATAAGCTTTTTCTTCAATTACATTCTGTTTAAAAAATGTTATGTGTACATTATAGTGGACACAAAATAATCAAAAGACTTGAAAACTCAATGCTGGCATTCAACAAGTCATTTTATAAAATATGCATCAGTGTTGTATCAAATTTACAAACTCTTGCCTTTGAATTGAAGTTGTTAATATGCTGGTCACAAATATTATTGTTTATTTTTCATTAATGAGTTAAACAGTTTTAATTCATTAATAATTTACGAGGGAAAACAGTAAAAGAAATTTGAACAACCAAGTGTCAACAAAGAGGTTGAAAGCTAAATAAATTATTCAGTTTGAAAGTGCTGCAAATAATACAAGTGATAAATAAATCAGTAAATAAATAAATAGCGATATTAAATTAAAATTAATCAATAGACAAGTTATTTCCAGTCATTAAAACGTTCCTATAAGCAAAAGAAAATTAGCAGAAGATTATCAGAATGTAAATTTACAATATATTATAAAGGGCCAGCATTTGCTCACAATACATTGTGAATTGTGTTTTCAATTGACAATACAACATGCAAAGACGACACAAATGACAATGACTATGGGTGATTGTGGAGACTAAAACGTTTCTGGTTAAGAACGATTTAAGTACTGTTATATGTACAGAGAATGGTTCGAAAGGGTGTTTGGTGTAGGTTTAGGCCATTCTCTACCTTTCTAAATCGTGCCAGCCTTGTGCATTGCATGCTGGGACCATGTGCTTACACTGGTCGCCATCTTGAATAAAGTTGTTTTGTTATAATAAGGACCGCTGCCACCGTGTATAAATTCAACAATTATTGTTGAACTATTTTCCGAATTATACGCAGTGGAAGCGGTCCTTCACCTTTAAAATGCCGACACTGAAGCAGTATCACACTAAGAAACCTCAGGGTTGCCTTATGGGCCGCAAGAGAACAAAATCAATCTGCAACAGCGGAGTCAACTTACACTGTACTCCCTGCAAAGTTTGATGGTGCGAACGGACCAAAACAATCCAAAAGTTGAATGAAATGGAGCTGTCACTTTGAATGCTATAGAGTCGCTTCTGGACTGAATAATAAACCTGAACACAAGCAAGTCAGTACCTCACTGACTGCCATGGGAGACTGTGCAGACGACATTCTAGCCACTCTCTGAATGAGCCTTCAGAGAGTTAAACTGATCCTTCTATCTCCTGAAATCCTTGCACACTATGACCCTAGTTGTCAAACATTTATTGCAGCAGATGCCTTATCAGTTCTCCTTCAGACTCAGACTCAGACTCACACTCAGACTCAGGACAATGGACATGTTGCATCGTCCTATCTGCTACATCTCAAGATCCCTCACTGATGTTGAAAGAAACTATGCGGTCATCAAGAAAGAAGCTTTTGCCTCAATCTGGGCATGTGAATGCCTTGAAGAATACGTGCTTGACTCAGCTTCACTTTAGAAACAGATCGCAAACCTCTTGTACCCCTTTTGACCAGAACTGCACTATCTAAGATGCCACCCTGAATACTACACTTCCTCCTCAGGATGATGAAGTACAACACTGACATCCTTCCTGTCCCTAGAAAACGTCAAATTTCTGCTGATGCACTCTCATGTGCCTTCTGACATCCAGTTTATTGAAGAAGTTGAAACCTTTGCCAGCTGTGCAATGGGCAGTCTTCCTGCAACTGCCCAACATCTTCAGGAGATCAAAAATGCTCAAAAAAGTGACGAGGAATGTTGTCAAGAGGGATGGCCACTGTACATGCCGCAACAATCCTTACTCTGCCTGTACTGCAAACACAGAGCCTACCTGGTAGTCGTCGATGATCTACTCCTCTATGATGAATGCATTGTAATCCCACGAGTTCTTAGACTGGAAGTACTAGATTGCACTCATTTTGGCCGTCTTGGCATTCACAAATGTCGTGCCAGAGCTCGTATGTCAGTTTGGTGGCCAGGGCTATCAGGAGCAATCCAAGACTTGGTCAAATCGTGCTTCACATGTGCAAAAGAACTTCTAGAACCTAGGAACCCTTGACGCCTTCCTTCTTCCCCAGTCGTCCTTGGGAGAGAGTAAGCATGGATCTGTTTGAGTTATGGGGGACGAACATACATCATCACAGTTGACTACTACTTGAGGTGGATTAAGCAACTTAAAACCCAAAGTGCAGAGAGCGTTGTCACAGCATCCAAAGAGCTATATAAACCTCATGGAATACCAGATATTGTGATTTCAGATAATGGACCATGCTTCAGTGCAGAATCCTTCCAAGACTTTGCTGCCAGTTACGGGTTTGCCCACATCACAAGCTCTCCCAGATACCCTCAAGCAAATGGAGAAGTTGAAAGGGCTGTAAGGAACACGAAAGGACTGTTAAAGAAGAATGCAGATCCCTACCTTGCTCTGCTCACCTACAGATCCACACCCTTGGAAAATGGCCTTTTACCTAGTGAGCTCTTAATGAGGAGATGACTGCGAACCCAGCTTCCCATACTCGCTAGTACCTTGGTTCCCAGAAATCTACTCAGAGAGCATGAAGAAGTTTCAAAGAAAGAAGAGGTTTACAGATCTAGCCAGAAGAGAAACTTTGACCTGCGAAATCAAGTACAGGAACGTACAGATTTGACAACTGGTGAATCAGTATGGATCGGGGACTAAGATAGACTACAGGGAAAGTACAAGGGCATACCCAGCAAACACAGTCTTTCATCATTAAGACAGGGAAAGGCACAGTGCATCATAACAGATCTGCCCTTATCAAAGCTGGAAAACCACTCTACCCCTGTCATAGCAGATAATCAAACAATCCTGACTAGTTCCGCCAGTGACCAACCTGTCGATGACTCCAAAGGACATTCAGTAGGTGCATGCATCTCAGTTTGGAAGCTTGCCAAAAGCAGACTGTTCGCAGAGAATCAGCACTGATACAAACACGTTCTGGAAGGATAGTCAGACCTCTTAACTTGTTGGACTTGTAGTGTACTATGGACACTAAATGATTGACTCTGTTCAGGGCAGTTATCCCAGTAATGCCCTTCCTGTTTGGGTTATGCCCTATTGAGACATTAGCATTTGAAAATGTTTGCCTCCCCAGTCGTCAGACTTTGGATACGATAATGGTTGGTGGATCTTAGACTAATTTATATTCGTTATTCAGTTTCAATGGATTATTCCGTTCCAGGAGGGGAGGTGTAGGGTTATTAGGCCATTCTCTACCTTTCTAAATCACTTCATCCATGTGCACTGCATGCTGGCACCATGTGCTTACACTGGTCGCCATCTTGAATAAAGTTGTGTTCTTATTGTTGTTGATTGAAATGTTCTCCGAATGACAACTTTCATGCTAAAATTCTACCAAAAACAGTATACCAAAAAAAGGATAGGAAATTGTATGCACGCGTTTCCATTTTGCGATTTATAGGCACGAGTGATGTTTTGAAAGTTCTCAAAATATGGCTCGCGCAATTTGAGAACTTTCAAAACATCACAAACTGCACGAGCAAGTTCATACGATTTGTTATATACTCAACAAAATCATTCCACTGCTCTGTTTCCATAGCAACTTCTGTATTTCACTATATAACCTAATAATGCATTTGTCATTGACCAATAAGAAATGCGATACTCTGTTGAGTTCAGTGTTAATTACATTTAGCACTGGGGCAATAATTGGGGACACTGTACAGAAATCAAATCAAATCAAGGCATATCAAATCATAGGCTGGTTTTTGAGGAGAGGGGAATGCTGGAGTACCTGGATAAAAACCTCTCGGAGCAGAGTAGAGAACCAACAAACTCAACCCACATTTGACACAGAGTCTGGGAATCGAACCTGGGCCATATTGGTGGGAGACACAAGTGCTCTCACCACTGTGCCAACCTTGATCGCTTCGAGTGTCAGCATTGAAGCAAATCCTTGGTTTTCACTCATGGGATCAATGGCGATTTCTTTGTTTTGACCAAAAAATGGAAATGTTTGCCTGAGAATTGCTTGATTCCCAGAGGGTTAGTTTGGGACATTAACATGGCTGCTGTTTCTTCATTAAGGGAAACAAACACGGACACCACAACATCATGAGAAAACTAAGAATATTACATACTAGACAGAATATCACATCTCTCGTTGGTCAATGACGAATGCATAAATATTGGTTTAAAAGACACTGTGCAATACACTGAGGTTACAGAGTGCAATACAGAAGTTTCTAACAAAGCAATAGCGTAATTCTGTTGAGTACAATAATTATAATAACACTTTAAAAAATTAATGTAAGAACTTTTTAGTGTATTTTGTGATTTAATTGCATGGTCACTCATGATGTTTTGAAAGTTCTCAAATTTTGAGAACTTTAAAACCATCATTCATGCCCACATAAGGCACTCCGTTCACACGATTTCCTACATGTATTCATAGTGTCATAATCATGGTATCACTCAGGAAAACAATTGACAATTAGTCATCTGACTTGTTTAACTTATCATGACATTTAATTTAGTAACAGTACTACAAAATGATATCAATATACCTGATATATCGTCACATGTGACATCTACCAAGAGAAAAAGCAAAAAACTTACATTATTTTAATGGTGTTTTAACCTGTCACATTTACAGCACAAACATAAAATTTATAGTGAATTCTAATGAAGAGTCTTGCCTCCCAAAAACAATAAGTCTTAAAGTATATGAATTCATTTTAATTATTAATTTGGTTTATTAATGATGACAGCTATGATTAGAGTGTTAGCAAAAACTCTGTTATTAAAAACGAATTACTTTATCTTTTAATATTGAGCTTTGGGTTGACAATGTTAATGTGAAACTACCGGGTATTCATAAATCACGGCAGACAATGACACTCAGGGTGGAAATTATTTAAGATCATAATGCATGTTAGTTAAAATCAAAAGATTTAGTTCTCATTAATAAGCAACAATATGATTGTCCTGTTTCATTTTTTCTAACACTTTTTTCTCAATAATTCAAAGAATCTTTGAAAACATTTCAGTACACTAATAAAATAAAGGGAGGCATAAAAGTTGGACCAGATCAACTTGAATTGCTCACCTCGGATCGACGTAAAAAAATGATAAGGCCTTCAGAAATCACCCTAGCCTCTTTAAGGTACCTGTAAGTAACCTTGGTGAAATCGGGGCAAACGTTGGTCAAATGGTTTTTGCTCAATCCGAGGTGAGCGATCGGAGCTGATCCCATCCGACTTTTGTGCCTGCCCGACTAATGAGGAAGTTTATTGACATTACAGGGTTTGCCTAAGACCCGGAATCCAGAATCCAGAATAAGGAGCCTGGAACAATGTGAAAGTCCAGCAAAGGCTAAAATTACTACGGAAGCAATAAACTCAACGACGGAGACATTACCTTCAGTAAAGTACTCTCAAAGTCAAAGATAAAGAAAGTTGGTACAGCATCTTGTTTGTATGTTTTTTCTATAATTATACGGTTAACAAGGGCATAATCCAACAGTAAAATGTAAAATTTTAGGAGATATTTTATACCCCAACCTCAGCATAATTTTTCAAAGGGCCTTTCCTTTCAATGATACCCATCAAAGGTGGGCGTTGCATAATGTCAATCAAGCAAAAAGATGGTCAATAGTGTCTTGCCGATATCATATGTTTGCCTGCAAGAAAAGAAGCATCATATTTTTGCCTTCCCTCCTTCATCAGGATGTCGGTTGAGAGCAACATCGAATGTGAGGTGAGTTTTGACACTTGATTGCAGCCACAACTATTGGTGAACAGGAGGAAAAATGAGAGAGAAAACTATTTATGTCCACAATCAACCGCTGACCATGTGGCATATCAATAGGTGCAAAGGTTGACTCATAGGGGCCTGTATGGGAGAGAGGCAAGCTCCTACTCATTGGCTCCTGAAGAAAAAGAAAAAGCTCAAAAAATTGGAGGCTCTTCTGAAGTTATTACATCAATAGTATATCCTCCCAAAAGGTCCATCAGCACGTGACAAATTACTCAGAGTGATAAAAGTAAACATTTGCAAGACGCTGGATCATTTAAAGTGACTTTCGTTTAGGTTCTTATTCCTGATTCTGGATTCCGTTTCTGGATTCTGAATTTTAGGCAAACCTGACATTACACATGTACCTACTGCACCATTTTCTTCCTCTGATGACACCATTGCTAAGTTATAACCTTCTGGGCCCCAACCCTGAAAATTATGTCAGAAAATCTAGACATCATTGTTATTTCCTTATCACTTACACTACATGTAATTCCTCTGGGGCTGGTTCCTGAAAGGTGAAATAACTCTATTACAGGGATTAATGTGCCTTATTCCGGCACATCCCTGGAATAGAGTTATTAACACCTTTCAGGAACCGGTCTCTGGTAAATAGTAAAAGGCACAGCTTGATGAAATGACCAGCATTTGAAGCAAGTTACTTAATACTTAGAACAGGAAAATGAGCAACCTGGGCAATTTTGGGTCTGCCAAATCTGCGAGCCATGCAAATTTCGCATTTAAGTCTAAGCACCCATTTCAAATAGCACTGATAAACAGTTATTAAGTCTAAGTATCCATTTTAAAAACGGTTATCTTTCAATAACTGTGTGACCCGCATGTTGACTCGCATGGCTAGCAGCCATGACTCGCATGAATCGCAGCCATGGTTCGCATGACTTGCATGGCTTGCTGGCTCGCACATTAGTACAACTCAGCAATTTTGAGTACAAGAGGCAAGTTAATTTGCTTGTCTCTCCTTAAAATTGGAAACAAGATCTTAAATATACATGTACACTGTCTAGTCTTTTCTCTGAGCCTTCAATGTAGCAATTCAAAGCAAAGCAAAAATAATAATTATTATTATTATTATAAAAACAATAATTATTTTTATTATTATAATAATAACAATAATATAACATTAAAAATTGTTATAATAATTTTTATTGGTATTCTTGTCATTATTGTTCATTTACAGTTCATTTGTTTCTTTTGTCACACTCAGATGAAAAATCCTCCATCACATTATCATCCTAACACCTTATTGCTGACTGAAGGCCAATTAAATTGAGACTTCTCACTTTAATACTGTGAAGTGTGCTTAACTCTTTTGCCTATTTTCAGTTACATGACTCTCAATTTCAAGATTCATATGCTCATAAAAAAGGAATTTTAACATCTTGTTTGACAACTGAACTGCTTTGTTCTGAGCATTGTTGCTTTGAATTCATATCTTTTCAAAAATCTTTTATTGTAAACATGGATTTACATTTATATCCTTGTTAAAATGTGGAACAATCTTCACCAAATTTCTGACAACTAATTGCTAGAAAAACAGCAAGTGTTTTTTGTACACAATGACAACATTTGAACAAGAATTTTATCATATTTACAATGTGAGATCACATGACTCTGAGATTTTTATAGTGGGGAGAAGGGGAGCCTCTTGGAAAAGAAAACCTTTAGAACAGAGGCTTGTTTTAACAAAACAAGATCATACTACAAATCAGACCAACCATTGATTTTATGTGAAGAGGATTATGGAGTACAGCCTCTTGTGATGACCTGCAAAACACAGCTTCGAACTGTAAGCACCATTAAAAGAATGGTTCGTACTTTAATGCCTTGAGCATGAAGGAAATATGAGACTTAGTAGTCTGTTTCTTGAACTACAACAATCAACAATACAATGAAATTGGCTTGTCTTTCATATACTGGATCCAAAATAATTAATGTCCATAAATCAAAAGAACAAAACCATTTATAACATTACCTAATCAGAAATTCCTAATTGAAATAATTAGTGACCAAAGGGAGAAGAAAATTTAAATAAAGGGAGACGAGTAGTGTTCTAAAATAAAAATTCTGTACTTTTTAAATATATGAAACTAATGTCTTTTGAGCACAGTTGTTCATGCATAAACTTCCAAAAATGTTCCTGCTCAGAAAAATAAACATCATTTATCAAAACATACAAATGCCCCTTCTTCAACTCAGCAAAAGCTACATCTTTCCAAAAACACTCACCCATAGTCTCCGCCAAGTGTACACATCAGCAGTGATCCAAACACACTCCACACTGCAAGTCCACCATGACATGCCCAGGACCATGCCACAGCAATCGCACACCCATCAGGAGTCCATGACAGGCACTGGACACCACCTGTAGTCTGAATAGTGTCTGTCATTAAGACAACTCATTAAGGATTTGATAAGTGCTGATTTATTTCATGTAAAACACAAGCAATTTGTTGATATAAATAGAGGTTCTTTTAACGCATAATGTAGGCGCAATAGAACGAGACAACAGACGTATTGGCGTTTTTTGGGGGAACACTGCCTTGCGACTGGTTAGCCTATGCGACTTCCGGATTGCGTGATATAGAAACAACCTCACTTATCTCCCCAGCACTACGAGCTGATTGGTAAAGAGCACGTGCTGGATCGGACAAGAGTATTGGTAGCGAGCAATGTACAAAGGCAAACGAGCCAACAAGCTTGGGGGAAGTCGCTGCGCAGACTTAACCGCACCTCGCAGGAGTGACCCAAATTTAATGAAGGCAGGGCGATAAACCCAACCCATCTCCAAAGGGAGGGAGGGAGGGGAAAAACTTTAACAAATGCCAACAGCTAGTTGTTTTACTATAGAAGACAAAACTGCCAAGTGAACCTTGGACGGCTAACTGAGGCTTTTATAGCTAGACTCTGTCTATTAAAGTAGCCAGTTGTACAGCTTCTTCTATGAGCAGGTAGGTATTACACGTGCTCTTTAACAGTTATGAATGAGGCCTTAACAGATTTGGCCGATGCAAGTGTACGTTATAAACTGATATCTAGGAACAAAGTCACTGTGTCCTCATTTTATTTACAACAAAACCATTGATTTTATGACCTTGAACGACCGACTACAAAGAACACGAAGATAACTAACGCGACATGAATAGCCCCTTTTAGTATGGTCACGTTCCATTAACCGTATTTTACTGATGGGGCAGTAAAATCTCATTTAATGTCACTGTTCCTTGGTATCAACATAGTTAGCTTTTAACGCATAATGTAAGGCGCAATAGAACGAGACAACAGATGTATTGGCGTTTTTTGAGGGGAACACTGCCTTGCGACTGGTTAGCCTATGCGACTTCCGGATTGCGTGATATAGAAACAACCTTACTTATCTCCCCAGCACTACGAGCTGATTGGTAAAGAGCACGTGCTGGATCGGACAAGAGTATTGGTAGCGAGCAATGTACAAAGGCAAACGAGCCAA
>JALIRR010007281.1:0-12500 GCA_023091755.1 Montipora sp. Colony 1 RG-2022 | reverse complement strand
ATTTGAACAGTGTTAAATGACCATTTTGCTAGTTTGTGACGAGGATTTTAACGAAGGTTATTTAGATTCCATGTTTGAAGCTTCTGTAAACACTTTCACACATGCTTTGTACTGTTAACAGGTTTTCCACGCATCAATAATTATTGAGATGTCAATTAAATCAACTCTGGATTTTTTTCCGGA
Organism: Montipora sp. Colony 1 RG-2022; assembly: GCA_023091755.1. NCBI lineage: Eukaryota > Metazoa > Cnidaria > Anthozoa > Scleractinia > Acroporidae > Montipora > Montipora sp. Colony 1 RG-2022. The sequence goes on along the minus strand of JALIRR010007281.1, from coordinate 12,317 downwards.
AAATGTTGTTGAGATCACTTCGTGTGTATATACATGTATACTAAAACAATAATAATTGTTTGGTGAATAGTGGAAGAATATTTCCCTCCCAGCTTTGATGATCAGTAAATATTCTGCCACTATTCATTTTGATTTCAAAAAATAATAACTGTTAATTAGTATATACCACACAAGTTAAATAAACAGTGAACAAAAAAACATGTACCTTATTTATGAAAAATGTGGTTCGAAATTTCAAAATTTGCATACCAGCTAATGGGACGTGAAAAGAACTAGGTTAGAGTTAGCCAATCAGTGCATGCAGAGAACACTATTCACTTGTGTAGTATATACTAAATTAAAATATTTACAGTGTAATCCTCCAATAAACTAAAAAAAACTTATTCAGTTAAACACTATTATTAGTACAGAGATAACGGTAATTTTGAAGAAGAGCTCCCCAAAAAACCTGGCAGTCAGCCAACAGATGGCCGACAGATTTTGCCACAAACACAGACTACCAGTCGGCCGACAGTCGGCCAACAGTTGGTGATGTGTCGGTAACATGTCAGTAACCTGTCGGTAACATGTCGGTACAATGCTAACACTAACCTTGCTGTTTTTTCTCTTTTTTTCGCTGATGCAATGATGAGAATAGTCTTTCCCTTTTAGTTGTGTTAATCACCGCTCAAGACTAGCGTCATGGAAGGGGAAAATAACCAGAACACTTGCGCAACTGCAGCTTTTACTTCTGTCCGCCATATTGGAAATGTAAAACTAAGTCCCAATCCCTCTCGAATTATTCCGGTGATTAAGTCGTAAGATTTTTTGAATGTATTTCTTAAAGTCATGTTTTTATTTTGTTTTGACGTAGATCATTTTTTATTGTTGGTCATTGACTTTTGTAAACTTGGTGGCTCCTAAAGGAGCCGTTTTTTTGTGTTAAGGGTGGCGCTAGGCACTATTGGGCGATTTGTTTGTAAAGTTCAGCGGAATTAGCGACACGATTGATTGGCTTTCTTCTTGGATTTCTGAGGTTTGGATTAAATCACCTTAAAACCTTAATGCATTGATTGTCCTGTTGGTTATATATCCGCTACGTATTTCATAAGCTTTCTGTCGGTTTGCTGTCGGTTAGCTGTCGGTAGCCTGTTGGTAACCTGTCGGTAGTCTGTTGGCCGACAGTCGACCGACAGTCGGCCGACAGGTTTTTTGGGGAGCTCTTCTTCACAATTACCGAGATACCGTAGTTATTCGGTTATAAGGCACATTCGGTTATAAGACGCACCCCAAACTTAGTAATTTCATCAAGCTAAGTTCTCAAACTGAAAATTACGCGAAAATACTTGGTTACAAGACGCACCAAAAAATTGAGAGTTGTCAAAAGGATGTGATGAATTTGAGAACAATATATCCTTACACAATTGGCATGCGAACTCTTTTTGTTAACGTAAACAAAGTGAAAAAGTCGCGCATTTAATGATATACGTAAAAACAAAAGCTAAAAGTTGACACCTGAAATGATAAACATACAACGCATACACTTTTATTTGAACCTTCCGACTTAATAAATAGTCAGAGTTCAGACTTCAAGCGAAAGGGAATGGCGAAAAACTCCCACCAAAAGTCATATTCAAAGGTGTTCGACAGCTGAATATCAACACGCCACCAAGGATGCAAATTTCAGTGCACAAGAAAGGCTGGATGAACGAAGAAGGTATGTTTTATCTCCACACTGTTTGTTCAGAGAAAAACTTTTCATGGGAGCGACAAACACAATTCTCGGAATTCAAAACAAGGTTCGAACGATTGTATTGTTGTCATGGGTATCACGTTACTGAGCACGTGCTTTTAAGCATGTATGCAAATTTCCGTTTGTTTGCTTTTCTCTTGAAGTCATTTAGTGTTCTAAAGGTCTCTAAAAGCACTATTCTTTTTTTTAATTGACAACTAGTGTCCTTTTCTTGTGTTGTTTAAACTGCAAGTTCTTCTCAAATTGTGATCTTAAGATTTTGTTGCTCGAAAATACTTGGCTATAAGATGCACCCCAATTTTAGCACTAACTTGCCCCCCAAAGATAACCGAATAACTACGGTAACAATTTGTTCCACATCCATCACATTCTTCTGATAAATCTTTCCTTCGTATCATGCCTCTAAACTCTGGAAAGGATTCCATCATCCTTTCCTTTTTAGTTAACTTTGACCTGAGAGTTCTGGCCTTAAGTAGCTGATTGAATGCTTTCCATTAATGACAAAGCAATAATGCGGCCACCCAAAGCCAGAGTTTCGATATCTTCTTTCTCCTACTCAGTTGAATTGGAATAGATCAGTTAAGCGATAAATGGTACCAAAATGGTTTCCTCACTGAAGAGTAAAATCACCAGGCATAAGCGAGAGTAAAGTGTCTGACTGAGTGTATCTTAGACAGTGTAACCCTAACTCTTAAGAGGCAAAGGTTTGATAATTTGTGTTCCTTAGAGTTGAGTTGTTCATTCTCGAAAAGTAAGAACTTTGGTACCATTTACAACCAAGCAGCTTTAAAATGAACATTTCTCTGCCTGAAAATTATTTTTTGAACGCATTATTGATTAATTTATTTACTTATAATATTTATTTTGCCATACAAACAAAAATAAACAAAATATTCAAAGTGAGAATTAATATATGTAAGCAATCACCTTGAATTAATAACTCTAGGTGAATAATTCACCTATAATAATAATATTCTTATTATTATAAGGTTTATTTACAGTCTCTTTTACAAACAGATTATCCACAAAGTTTTCTTTTACTTTCTGTTAGTGGCAATTTCAAATAAAATCTCTAACAATTTTCAACATTTTTATTACTAATACTTAATTTCCTCATCACAAGCCTATGTTTTCTAAAATTCATTTAATTTCATCATCTCGAAGTTTTGCTCATTTACACAGGTGTATTTGGATAACTATATACAATGCATAAATGCAGACCCTTTACTGTAATTTGTCCTCAAGCAAAAGGATGAAGTGTACTGTTTCAGTTTAAAATTAACACATGATATCATTTCCTGAAAATTCAAAATTCTCAACACCATTTAATTAATATTCAACTCTACTTAAATGTTGTGTATGTTAATATTGCTGTGAAATTTAAGAACCCTGACGTAATATAAAGACTGAAAAAACAAAACAATGAGATTAGGCTTAATTAAATCCTCCTCGAGGTGAATAATTACAATTATTAAGCTCACCATTTATTGAGCTTCTAATAGGTAAGATATTGTTTTGTTATCAATTGTCTTACCCTGGTCTTGAACTGCGGCGGACAGCATTTGACTGTGCATTTTTTTGACTTGCTCCACATCTTGAGCTATTTTGTCAATATTCCCTCTTATTGTGGCAACCTCACGGAATCAATCGGCAAAATAGGCAAAAATTTCCACATTGACACAAATTGCGCGAAACTTTAAATTTACTGAAATTGAACAATACGGAACTTACATGCTGAAAGAAGTTATCCATGAAAGTGTTTTCCACATCAATAACAGTTGAGGGTTCGTCGAAATCTTGTGTTTCATCGTCGTCAAAATTTGCCTACATGATCATAAAGTTTCGATAAAGAAATTGTCAGTTTCCAGTTTTGCTTCTAGACCTGTCACGATCGTTCCAACCACAACCGCACAAACACTGACGGTGCACGAAAGATTGTTGTACTTGAGCAAACTAACTACGGAATGAAAATATAGAAATCTCACATAATCGAATGACTTGGCAAACGAATTTCTACTCACTGAATGTTTGAGAGCCTCCAGTCGGTCCTTCATCCTGATAACAGTAAATCAGAAACTGTATCAGACTTCACGACGAAAAACTTCAACCACCTCCCAACCTTGAATGCAGCTCTCTTGGTCAGCGGTCTACTACTAGCAATAGCTAGATTTGTGATGTATGAGAACGTATATTGTACCGCATACGATAGGCCGTTTTCGAAAATAACTTTGTCCCTCCACATTTTTCACAAGCATTGTTTTTGGTTTGTAAATCCCAAGAGAAACTGGAAACAATGCTTATGCAAAATTTGGAGGGACAAACAAAGAGTATTATTGTATTTTCGAAAATGGCCTATTACCGTATTAAAATAGGCAATTTTCACGAAGGCGTCATTTGACTACAACTACCACAATTCAGTTTGTTTTTCTTTTCATATTTAAATTTTGTATTCCCAGTGGGGTAAAAATAACAATAGCTCTAATTAACATGAGACAAGCGAAACCTGAAGGATTCTGGTACTTGTAGTCATATGGCGTCATCATGCAAATCATGAAATGTCCTATTCTGAATGCTTGGACACTTGGAAATTAAAGACAATCAGTTTCCAGCTTGACAACACTTGACGCTAAGCATTTCCGTATTAGATCATAAGACATATGGTATGAGCTAATAACCGAGATTGATTGAACTAATCAAAACGCTAGAAATTCAATATCCAAAAGATCGAGGTATATTGTGGTATACAAGGGTATATGGAGGTATGTAAGGATATTCAAGAGTATATAGGGTAGATACTAGTTATGCAACACTTTTGAGTGGTATACCGTGGAATATCCCACGAGTCATTTGTATTTTCTTGGTAAAAAGCTTGTGTGTATACCAAGAAAATGCAAGTGAAGAGAGGGACATTCCATGGTATACCATGAAAAAGGGTTGTATAATAATTTTATTCCATGCTATAGAAAATACAGTGACCAGCAAGGCACAATGGGAAGGTTGGATGTGATACCATTGAATTACACTGATTGATGGAAAGGTTCAGTGGAATACTGACGAATATACAACTGCTTTCCTGCATTCCGATTGGCTACATTTTCTATGGCATGGTATAAAAGGGAAATGGAGGAATGCAAGGGTATTCAAGGGTATATGGGGGCATACAAGGGTTTTTTTTTAGGTCTACAGAATAAAAGGGAAAATTCGGAGTATAACAAAAATATATATATTTATATATAATAATTAACAATACTCTGTAATAAGGGATACATAAAGTAATTACTCTGTGAATTATATAGACAGGCGACTGTTGAAACTGTCTGCTTGTTTGGCTGCTCAAAGTGGAAATGAACCGAACAAGAGGTGTCCTCATATCCGTCACTGATGATGTGGAAACCATTTCTGATGAAGGAAACATTCTCAAGTTCCTTGGTTTGATTGTTTATAAAAAGTTCAAGAACATTAAATGGCGAACCAAACTGCGCTCGACTGCATTAGCTGACTTTCGTCATGTTGACTACCTCCTTTTAGTCATGTGATATTCCTTTAAGCGGTTTTATCAGCTATTTTGAGGTTGATAGGTTGCGTTTATCAAAAAGCCGGGAGTCCGCCAGGGAGGGACCCGAGGGATGATGCGCAACCAGCAGTTAATAAAAATTCCCGCTGTCGGATTAGTTGCAGGAGCGAGCGAAATTCGTCAGTTGTAACCCCCAAGCATTTTATTAGCTTTAGAAAATATATAAATGTTAATCACCAGTTTCTGAGGTCCGTCTATATTAGGAAACACTGTCCACTTTGTATGTATTACAGCCAGAGGCTAGAGAACGAGCGCAGTAACCAAAAACTTATGTCTTTTCAAATCAGTCCCTCTCCCGAGGACCTAAATCCCCAGGGAAAAACAGGGTTATCCCTTTATCTTCTTACACAACAACAACATTACTTTGTATGTTAGGTAAGAGTACAATACTGTAAGTTGTTGTTGTTGCTTATCTTCTTACACACTCAGGACCCATTTGGCAAGATGATTCAGTTGGTAACTGACGTAATAAAAGTACAAGATGACTCACCTCAGTGAGTTAATAGTGTTCCAAAATACCGAACGTTTTGAAGACAAATCACTAAAGAAAAACCTCTAGTGTAGTAAAGTAAAGACACTCTATTTAACGTCGGTAGTTCATTCAGCTACGAGGCTGATATTAATGGAAGCCCTTGGTGCCCCCTTTACCACCCTTGCTCTGTCAGTGCTCCGTTTTAAGGGCATTTAAAGCTATAGCTATACGGATCAGAGGAAAGTCGAAACAGACGTTGAAGTCACAGAGGATCGAACTGGGGACCCCTTGCTCTGAAAGCCGCGCACTAGCCAACTGAGCTACGCCTGCAAATGTTGGTTTTTGAGGAGAGGGGAAAACCGGAGTGCCCTGGGAAAAACCTCTCGGTGCAGAGAAGAGAACCAACAAACTCAACCCACATATGGTGTAGAATCATCCACGAATCGATCTCGGGCCACATTGGTGGAAGGCGAGTGCTCTAACCACTGTGCCAGCCTGCTCCCCTCAGTACACGATAATCTTTTTTTAGAAAATATTTTTTCGGAAAGTCTCTGGGGAAAATCCACTTTTAAAGGTCTGTTAATCAAAACTTAACCTCCAGTTCTATTCCAAGCTAGAAAAACACTCGTGCACTAACAAAAAATGACAGTGCAATGGAAGGGGTTTTTATGTAAGGGTAAAAAGTGCAAATATTTTGTCACAAAAAAGTGCGATCATTGAATGAACTTGTACAGTTTGTTTTCCCGATAACTTTCGAGACACATAAATAAGTCTTGGTCTTCGGTGCCTCTTGTGAATTTTGCCCGTCTCCCCTTACACCACTGTTATCCTCGCATAGTAGTTGTAGGAAAACTACGCAACTCTAAGGTATTGATTGGTCACACAATTAATCAATAATTATTAATATCAATCTAACGGAATTTCATCCATGACTTTTGTGTAAGATCGCCTGGCCTTAACACTGTTGACAAATCTATTAAGGTAAAGTGTCCCTGCCCCAGCAGGCAAAACGTGGTTCAAATCAAAGGGATTTTTAGAGGCAGGATCAACCATTCTTCGAAATATGGCTTCTTCATTTCCTATTCCAAAGTCTGGTTGCTCCAAGATGTACTTCCAAGTTTTAATAACACCTTGGATACCATCAAGTATTCTGAGTTTCATGTTTGGTTCAGAGCTGATCCAGATTTTGCCATAAGCCATCTCCCAGCATTCATCTTCAAACATCATAGGGAGAACCTCTCTGGGGAGGTTATGCCTTTGTGTGATTTCTCTAAGCTCTTCTACTAAGGACCTTTCCAAGGGAACAAGAGCTTTGATGTTACTTTCGGAGTCGTCAAAAGCAAAAACGATCAATTCTTTAACTGTAGCAAAGAAAAGATTTTTCAAGTCATGATAACGAAGACTTGAAGGTGGAATGATGCTTCCTTGGTTGGTCGTCTGCAACTTCCGGTTAGAATGAGCTTCTTGCTCTAATTCATGAATTTTTTCTTCCCACTCTCTTTCTTCTTCTTTTCTTTCGGAGCTTCCACCAGCGCTTACAGTCTCACATTTCCGTCCAGGCTTTCCAAATGTTTTCAACTCCTCCCATCTGTTACATCTTTCGCTGCAACCACTTTTGTTTTCATTTGGTTGTTCACGTGGAAGGATGTTCTCTTGGACCATGAGCTGATCGTGCCTTGCTTCTGACAAATTCCTCATTGTCGGTTGGGTTGACAAGCATAATACGCTTGCAGCAGAATTTGTGTTTCCATTATCACCACTTAACACTGAATAAGAACAATTTGCTTCGTTTTTTTCACTTTCAAATTTGCCAAGATCACGTGCCTCTTGATTAGTTTGAAACACTACTGGATGAAGTTTTGTGCGTTGCTGTTCTTTTTGAGTTTTTCTATCTACATCGCGATATCGAGCTTTCATTGCTTCAGCTCGGTCGCTAAACACCATCTCCTGGACAACATTGGGAAATACTCGAGGCTCACCACTGAGTCCACATCTTTTCAGGGAAAGTTGTAGTTCATTGGCATACTGAAAGTAGTCTTCCAGGACTTTAGCGTGCTCCCTTGTATAATCAATTCCTCTAACATTGCATAGGTATTCTGCGATCCACTCCCATTCACTCAAATCCAGATTATCCAGATTTTTCGGGTCTTTCTGCCTCTCTAAATGTTCGGCCAAGGATCCACCCGATCTTGCAAAGTTAAGGGTCACGGCTGGGCTGCTGGTGCTGTTCTTCAGTTCCCATGTGCAATTGTCGATTCCTTCACGGGATGCTACTCGAAGTGCTCTTTTGACATAATTTGCCAAGTGAGGCAAATAGTGGCCAAAAATTACAGGATGGAAATTCTTAAGGGCTGAGGTGGCTAGGTAATTTGTACCTTGCACAAGGCACGACTGCAACACAGGATGGAACGCTCCTTTTATTCTTACATGTAGTGGATTTTCGGTTGAATATTCTATCAGCTCGTCATGGATTATCATCTCTTCTGCATTCGGGAAGATCATTAAATCCAAATCTCCGATATCTCTGGGCTCTACGCATTTTAAATCTTCCGCGGCGCTTCCATATGGTTTGAACATGATGTTGTTTTCATACTTTTGGTTCCATGTTTCAGATAGGTGCTTAAAAAAGTAGCTCGAGATGTGTTCGTTGTGATCTTTTACTATTTTACCTTCCATTGTTCGCTTTCCGAGATTCTTCAACACTGAGTTCAATTCCAAGTCTTTGATATCTCCTCCTCCCGCTGCCATTTTGAGAAATTGGTCCGCTTCTGCAGGGGCAAATAGCCGTTTTGACGCATAAGAAAGCAAAAGAAAATCAGGAAAACTTAGCATTTCAGTTTCCGAGGCTTTTGTTGAGACTCGGTGACACTCAGTAATCACGAGTGCCTCAGTATACCTTACGCTTCTGCAGGATTTTAATATCACGAACCATTCAGGCCCGTAGGCAAGGTTTTAACAGGAGGGTGCGATCCAACGAGGTGACGGACAAACGAGCGCCGGAGGAAACAGCCTCTAGGGGGATCAGGGAGCATGCTACCCCGGGAAATCTTGAAAATTAGGTTGTCTGAGACTGCATTTCATGCGTTTTGAAGGCAATATGATACGAAAACAGGCAGCCAAAAGTGAACTTAAAAACGTAGATATTACTCAAACTTTTAAACTTCACCGGAATGGTTTTTTTCGGCGCACAGACTACTTTACGTGTGTATTTTTTCAAACACCAAGATGTTGTTTTTCATGAATACCGTGTCAGAACTGGTTAACTAGAAATATTTCACACTAAAGCCGTCTTTGCTGCGAAGAATAATTTTATGCAGAACCCTTTCTCGAAAAAAAAAAGGTGTCTTCGTGTCATGCTCACTAAAAGATGTTTTCACGATATCAAACCCAAAGGGAATCAACCATATCAGTGAAAACGATCATGTTAATTTAAGTCATTTGAGTGGTTCAGATTCGACGTCCAAATCGGTTTCGAATATCAGGTTTCACGTCTAATTCTACATATGCTCTAACTTTAGTTGTCATTGCATTGATAACTCGGAATTATCGCTGGTAAATAAATTATCTCCCATATAAATTAACCATTGTCATGAACCACAAAATGATGCTCCTGTAGCCATTTTATCTAATCTATTTTAGGATAAGTGTAGATATTTTGTTTTGATGATTTCATCTGCAGTTTTCATCGAGATTTGTTGGAGGTTTGGATCACTTTTTTGTGCGTTTTTTCGGTTTTAATAGACCCTAGCGCCCCGCATTCTTGTCCCCAGAGGCCGCGATTCTTTCGGTCAGCACCGAGAATAACGACCTGGTATGTACCTTAAGTAGGGTTAAGAAAGTGTATCATAAAGCGCATAAATTATCATATCAACCAATAAATCACCATATACAGCCATCTATAGCCAAATATATTCATGTATACCCACGTATATCCATGTATGCCTATGTGTATCCACGTAAAGCAATGTATATCCATGTATGCCCATGTAATGCCACGAACAGCCATGTATATCCATGCATACCCATGTATATCCATGTACAGCCATGATATACATGGCTGTACATGGGTAATATCCGGATATACATGGGTATACATGGATATTCATAGGCCTTTACCTTTATATATAACAATTTAAGGCTTACATATAATTACACACAATTATGATACACTTAAGTAACCCTACTGAAGTCCGCGAATCACGGACTTCCGGCTCGTCTGCGCAATCTCAGAAATTTGATACAATTACTTTTGTTCTTGGGCCATCGTAGTTTGATCAAAAATAAGACACAAACAGCAGTGATAAACATATTGAACTTGTTCATTTTGATTATGACTTGACGTTTCGTCAAGTCATAATCATAATCGTCAAGTCATAATACGAAACGTCAAGTCATAATCAAAATGAACAAGTTCAATATGTTTATCACTGCTGTTTGTGTCTTATTTTTGAAATAATTAGTAGCTGTCAACGGTTGTCAAAATAGACCCCCACAGAGAATGCGCGTATTTCGGAATCAGCCAGAGGTCGCCAAAGGTCGCCAGAGGTCGTTATTCTCGGTGCTTACCGAAAGAATCGCGGCCTCTGGGGACGAATGATACGCCCCGGTAAAATGCTAACGATCCCGGACAAGAGCCATGCGCATTGCATGCCTATTTTACATCCGGGCAACCCTTTTGTTCCCGCCGACTTCAAACCCGACTGGTTATGACCGGTTGAGCTGTATTTGGATTTGGACATTACGATCGCTTCAAAGTTCACCATCTCATCGCGTTCATCTGTACACATCTTGTGTTAATAGAGGCTATTTGACGGAAAATATAGTGAAAAGAGATTAAGCTGTCCAGTCAAACATATTTTCTTTAAAGAATGTCGCAAGGCACCCAACCAGAGCCAGTAGCAATATTCAAAGTGAGCCTTGTGGATTTTTCTTACAATTATTGTATATTAGACTTTTCTGATCTTCGAAGACTTGCCGTGATGTTACTAACGACAATGCATTTGCTCTTTAGCTTGTTCTTGTTGGTGATGGTGGTACTGGGAAGACAACGTTCGTGAAACGCCATTTGACTGGAGAATTTGAGAAGAAATATGTGGGTTAGTAAAGTAATCTTCAAGCCCTAGCTTGGTACTTGTGTGCTATTAAATCTTTCGTGTTAAAAAAAAGCATGCCACGTTTTTTTCAAAAGTAACCACTTTCTGTCAAAAATTGCTGAATCCTCCATTGATTAAGCAAATAGAAGTATTGTACAGCCGTAGTAAGTTACTAAAACATGGAACCAGCGAAAACCACCCAAAACCACCCAAAACCAACGTGACAGTCACGCAACATCACACAGAGGCCATGTACGCAAACATCACACAAACCGGTCGTATTTAGGTGTATTGTGGATGGTTTTGGGTCGTTTTGGCTGGCTTTGTTGGTAGTTGTAGGTGATTTTTGGCTGGTTCCTGTTTTAGTAACTGTGATTGTACAGCAGTACACGTCTGCTAATCATCATTTACGTAGTTGTAGCTCTTTGTCTGTACTTTTTAGGTTGATTAATTTAATTATGATTATTTAAATATGTGATTTGGGTAATGTTTCACACAGATGAGTTAGTTATTTTTTGATGACATCAAATAATATCTTGAAGCTATATCTTGCAAATTATTTGTTGCTCACTTTATCAAAGTTAAGCTGGTTAGCTTGGTTAGGGGGAGGCTGGGCATGAGTGACGGATAAAATCGAATGCAAAATATTTGCGGCTAAATTGCAGAATACCCTGCAACTTATTTGCATTTCATTGAATAAGAATAAGAACAGGGGGAAACAATAGTGGTAAGGTGTTGTGGGGTATTTTGCAATTGCTCCATATCATTTGTTGAGTTCTCTAGGTTGAGGCATTTGACTTAAGCTGTTGGTGGCCTAGCCTGTGTACAGACTCCTCCTGTCCTCAGTGTCTGTGATTTACCGTATTTACCCGTGTAAAAAATTTTTGATGGCAATTTCTTAATTTCTTTGTTAAATGTTCATGGGATACTAATCTTGTATTCTTCGATTTATGGAACTGTGGATTCACAAAAAATTCAGGGCCTCAAGCGCTTACTAGTTTTGTGGTTCAGCAGTTGTTGTATATGTGGGCATTTTGTCCTTGAGTTTCAAAAAAGTTCTCAGAAAATCGAACATGTAAACCTCAAACTAACCTGTTTCGTTGTTCAAGGATAAAGGGCTTTAGAGGATAAGCACAACATCACAGAAGCAGGAGTCAATCTTTGAAAATAACTTCAAAAATGATGCGAAATGTGCAAGGTTTAATTGGTCCTTGACTTATAATTTCTCACATGAAAAACAAAACAAAACTCCTAAACCAAACAATATGAAGTTTGCAAAAGCATTTAAATCAGCCAGGTTTGTATAAAGAATGAAAAACAATCATTAGCAACCAGCATTTTCAGGCAATGCGAGTGACGATGCTTGCACGCAAACATGAGGTATTGCGACAGGTTACTAAGCCGTTGAACGATCGCATTTTATTTGAAGAAACATAAATGCCTTTT